>QRFJ01004635.1:122978-192465 GCA_006176705.1 Cocos nucifera
AGCTGCGAAGGAAGCATTCTGGTACAAGAAATTTGCTGCAGAAATCGGAGTAATGCCATCAGATGCCATTCCTCTATACTGCGACAACAATGGCGCCATAGCCCTTGCTAAGGAGCCGAGGTCTCACCAAAAATCCAAGCATATTGAGCGGCGATACCACCTTATCCACGATTACCTCGAGAAGGGTTACGTCGAGGTCAAGAGAGTCGACTCCGCAGATAATGTGGCAGACCCACTTACAAAGCCATTGGGCCAGTAGAAAATCGAAGCCCACCTTAAGAAGATGAGACTTAGACTTGTAGCCAATTGGCTTTAGGACAAGTGGGAGATTATTAGATATATGTGCCCTAGAAGCCAGAATTGGCTGACACTTGTAATACACTTCTAGGGGCAAAATTGTAATTTTGACTAAAATCAATAAATGGGTTATTTTCTATCACATATGTGTATTTAATGTCTGTGATACATCCTTTGAGTTAATGGTAATGATAATTCATATTTTCAAGAGTTGAAAATTTAAGATATGAATAATCATTATTAACTCATAAATTGCTCCTAACCATAGGATCATCACGAGGATGGTGATTGATCCGGAAGGTTGGTGTACAATCGCTTCTCTTTAGTAGATGAGTCTTGAGTCTACGGTGTAGAGATACCAGAGTGAGAGTACAGATACTCGTTAGAGAACGAGGGCACTGAGCGTGACCACCTCGAGTAGTCATTAGGGAGTCTACCTTCTCATCAATGACTGACTCGATGCTGCAGTAGTGTGTCTGGTTCTTTGACCTGGCCATGGTAGAGTGAAATAATAGAAAGAGTTTCTATTTAGATTTTCACATTGGACTTGAATCGAATGATTACATCATATGACAGAGACTAGGGTTTGACGAGTTCACATTAACCCTAATCTGATCGGGGCTCAAGATAGAAGAACTTAATCACATAGGTAGCTGCACCAAGAGGTTCGCATTCAGCTCTGATGGGTTGCCACCATATACTGCTAGGTGTCACTGGTGGATTTTGGGAGCAATTAGAATGATTTAGATGATCGATCATTCTAGCTGTTCGAATCAAAGAGTTCTGAACCATCGAAAGGAGTTTTGATGATGTCGATGATAGAGATCATGACATATCCCATTACCATACAGAACTGAACCTAACTGGGTCACACAAATAAGGGTTTGAATCTGGTGATCATCAATTGAACTGATCTAGTTCAATTGATCTGAATGAGATTCAATTAGGTTCAAGAAAATCGTGCTAGCACTCGATTGAACCTAACGTTCTTCTTTTGCTATCATAAATAAGTTGTCCTGTCTGAGCCAAAGGAGTTTGTGCTCAAACAGAGGCCTTCATATGGTCTGACAGGAGGTTGTCCAAGTCAGAAAAGGTTGTCTTATTTGTAAGACATTACCTGCCATTTTTGATCACTTGTCATTTCTTGTTCTTTGACTTTGGTCAAAAGTCTACCTTTGACTGGTCAAACGTTAACCATTGACACTTTGACTTTTGACCACATGTCATGCACCTATTGGAGAGCTGGTGGGGGCCTGTCCCCCTACCAGAACCTAGCAAGGAGAAGGGTGCACGCCACCCTAGGCGTGTGCCCAAGTTGGAGGCGCCTAGGAGTCTTTGTTGGACAAGGACTCCATCTCCTTTTTGGATTCCAATTAGAGTTCTTCTAAGAACCAACTTTGACTGGTCTTAGGCGCCCTCTAAGGAGGAATCCAGGGGTCTCTATTCTCACCAATCAGATTTAGATCTGATTTCACAAAGGATTGTGATTGGTTGGGAGGAAGAGGAGTTGGATCACGCTTAGTCTATAAATAAGACCCTACGCCCAACTCAGATTCTAAGAAGCAATTCAATTGAGAAACCCCACGCCCCAAGGCTGCCTCTCTCCTCCTTCTCCATGCCATAGTCTCTTCTCCCCTTGCTCTCCATGACCAAATGGAGTTTTGGATCTTGGTTGGTGCGATTCAGATCAAAAAAAGGCGATCAAAAATAAGAAGGCTGCGCTGCTGCAAAGGACGACTGCTCATCTTCAAAAGAGTTTTGAAGATCCTCCAGATCAGATCCAGATCTGATTTTTGGAGGTGTGATAGAGAAGAAGAGGATCTCCAGATCCAACCCGAGTGGATACCGATAGAGGCCAGGCGCTTGCATGGCTAAGATCCAGAACCTTCCGCTGCAAACAGGATCATCAACAGGGTAATAGGATTACCCAGATCAGGTAAATTAAATTTGATTTAATTTATCTTTTTAATTTTATTTTATTAAAATAATAAGAATCAGATCTAAAATATATCAAGATCTGATTGGAATCAAGAGAAAATGTTTTGAAATATATCTCTTGATCTGATCAAATCTGAACGAACCTGGACCGAAAAATCAGGATTTTTCTTCAAGCATGTGCATGGCTCTATCCAGAATCTCAAGAATATCAGGATCATCGATAAGGTAATCAAATTATCCAAACAATACTAAAATTAAATCTAATTTAATTTATTTTTAGTTTTAATATTAAATTAGGATTTTTAGAAAATTTTTTGAAATATTTCTTCAAATCCAATCAGATCTGAACGATCCTATGGCGAAAATAGGGTTTTTTTCTTCAACTAGTATCAGAGCCAGGTTAGTAGTTCTTTAGATCTACTTTAGATCTAATTTTAATTTTTATTTTTAATTTAATATTAAATAATTTTAGATGTTATATCAAATATGATCAGATCTGAAATTAAAAAAAATAAAAAATTTAGATTCATATCAATCTTGTATGAGATGCATATCTAGACTAGGTGTAGAATTGTTCAATGTGTACTCTAGAGTAATTTTCCTTTTTGATATGATTAAAATATTTTTCTAGATCTTTTTATTTTTATTTTCTAATATTATAAATATTATAATTAGATCTAAAAATAAAAAATATTTTTTTAAAATTATTATATGAGATATAAATGGTGCATGCCTAAACTAGTTGTAGAATAGTTTTATGATTTATCTAGAATAGATTTTATTTGATATGATCAATTTAAAATTTTATTTTTTAGAAATTATATATGATATATCAGATCTTATAGCATGCATATCTGATTTAATATTTGATACATGAGATGTAAACAAAATATGCATAATTAGATCTATGACTTTATATGAGATATATGTTGTAGATCTTATTGTTTTGTAGTGTACTTATTGTTTCTGATTTGGGCATTCCCCTTAGCCATCCGATCATAAGAGTAAAAAGAGTTTAAAGGTCCACTTTTTCCATTCGATGGATTGCTTTTATGGCATGTAGGGGTGCTGCATGTTTGTTCTTAATCAAAAATTAAAAACTTATTTTTCTACAAAATCCTAAATTCTGAAACACTAGGATTATTTCATGTTTCTATTTTTGAACCCAAACATAATTAAGAATTAAGATTATAAAATAAATTAGATCTAAAATTATAAATTTTTAGATCTAAGACACCTTCAAAAATTTGGGTTCAGACTTGGGTAGCTTAATTAGATCTAGCGGTTGATCAAACCAAATTAAGAGTTGGTTAGGTGAGATCAAGAGTGCTTAGAATTGATCGGTCTAATAGGATTAAGTTTGAGTTAAGGTCGACTCACAATAATATGTGATTGACCAAGTCAAGACCTAATTTGGCTCTGTAGTTCAAGCCTATATTGTAGGTTAACCCGATTGATTCTGGTTTGACGATTTGGTAGATATGATCGACTAATTTTTAATTGAGAGCTACTCAATCTAAATGCATTCTTATCGAGTTAATGGCATATTCCTTCCACCGATCTCATTTATCTAGCCATTTATATCGATCCAGTTCTAATTTGAGATGGCTAACAATTCAAGCTATCCCATGCCACTAGGTTAGTCATAATTATTATGACTAAGTTAAGTCAAGTTTAAAGAGACCAAAATTAAATCTTCCTAAGAAAATATTAAGTCATAGGTCTTCTATCATTATAGATGTGCGGGCTCTTTCCAGGGTTGATTGTTCTCGACTAGATACAGTGGTTCAGTTGCACCGAAAAGATGCAACCATGTCTATTAGATATTAGATGCTAGGGTTGGAGAATGGATTAGGCTCAATATTTCAAATACGATGAGGGATCCAATCAGGAATTCAATTCATGCAAATGATGGGTCTGACTTAACTAAGGAGTGGAATAATATTATGGGCATGGTGAGTGTTGGTGTAGAATCTGGTTGACACTAGATTGAGCTAGAGTTGAGGAAGAAGAGGTTGCCATTGATGATCTGCAAAATAAAGTCTCGTCTGAAGTCGGTGGTGGTGGCTCCGGTAGGATCCTCCAACGAGCAAGTCAGCTCTTCTAACCAACAGAAATGGAGTGCTTAGAAAAGAATTCAGCAGAATTTTGGAAGAAGAAGAGAGCTTAGAGAAAACATATCTAGAGGGTTCTTTTTTATAGATGGAGCCTGCAGTAGATTGATAGTAACAACCATAACCATTTAGTAGCGGACTGCTTGGAGCAGCGTGGAGTTTGTTATGAAGAGAGGTATTGCCTGTACTAGATAGATATGATAGTCATAACCATCTAGTAGCAAGCCATCCAGGGCAGCTCGAGATCGCATGGAGTTTGTTATGGAGAGAAGTGTCGCCTGTAGTAGACTGATAGTGACAGTCATAACTATCCGGTAGTGGATCGCTCGGAGCCATGTGGAGTTTGTTATGGAGAGAGGTATCCATTATCATGATGTGCCCATTCGTTGAGATTTAATAGTCGAAGTTAGGAGGAAGCAGGCATTGGTTGGTGAAGAGCTTTGACATATATTAATTTCAGAGGAGTTCAAACTCCTAAAGAGAATATGGCTAGAGGGGATCATCCAGAAAAAAAGCTAGTTGAAATCTGAAAGTTATCTATTAGAAAAATTCGGATGGAGTTTGACTGATAGAGAAGTTCGAAAGAAGTTCGACTGATGAAGAAGTCCAGAAGAAGTCCGACTGATGGAGAAGTCCGACTGAAGGAGAAGTCTGGATGAAATTTGATTGTTGGAGAAGTTCAGAAGAAGTTTGGCTGCTGGAGGAGTCCGACTGAAGAAGAAGGTTGGAAGGAGTTCGGCTACTGGAGGAGTCTAGAAGGAGTTTGACTATTGGAGGGGTCTGACTGATGGAGAAGTCCAGATGAAGTCTGACTGATGGAGAAGTTCGGCCAAAGGAGAAGTCCAAAAGGGGCCCGACTGATGGAGAAGTTCGATCGAAGGATAAATTCGAAAGAAGCCCGACAGATGGAGAAGTTCGATCGAAGGAGAAGTCTGGAAGGAGTTTGGCTATTGGAGGAGTTCGACTGTTGAAGGAGTCTGGAAGGGGTTTGACCGTTGGAGGAGTTCAGCTGGAGTTCAGCCATTGAAGGGAGAATTTTCGATCGAAGCTTTTTCATGATTATTAGTTACATTAGGCTAAGCATCAGACTAGACTTCGATGGGAGCGAAATTTATCCCCAACAATAGTTCTCCTACTCTCGAGTTTGAAATTCGAAGGAAGGGAGTACAAAAAAGATGACTGCCAAAGTTCTTTTATGGGCTCTGCACCCATTGAGGTTGAAGCTCGAGGGAGATCTTATCTTCTATTAAAGTTGAAGCTCGGGGTAGATCTTATCTTCTATTAAAATTGAAGCTTGGAGGAGATCTTATCTTTGGTTGAAGTTGAAGCTCGGAAGAGATCTTATCTCCTATGGAGGTTGAGAGAGATCTTATCTTCTTTTGAAGTTGAAGCTCGGGGGAGATCTTATCTCCAGCCAAGGTTGAAGGAGATCTTATCTTCTATTGAAGTTGAAGCTCGGAGGAGATCTTATCTCCAACCGAGGTTAAAGGAGATTATCTTCTTTTGAAATTGAAGCTTGGGGGAGATCTTATCTCAACCGAGATTGAAGGAGATCTTATCTCCTATTGAGGTTGAAGCTCGAAAAAGATCTTATCTCCAACCGAGGTTGAAGCTCGGAGAGATCTTATCTTCAGTCGAGGTTAAATGAATCTTATCTCCTGTTGAGGTTGAAGCTCAAGGGGAGATCTTATCTCCAATAGAGGTTGAAGCTCGGGGGAGATCTTATCTCCAACCAAGGTTGAAGAAAGATCCTATCTTCTGTTGAAGTTGAAGCTTAGAGGAGATCTTATCTCCAGCTGAGGTTGGAGGAGATCTTATCTCCTATTGAAGTTGAAGCTCGGAGGAGATCTTATCTCCAACTGAGGTTGAAGAAGATCCTATCTTCTGTTGAAGTTGAAGCTTGGAGAAGATCTTATCTTCAGCCATGGTTGGAGGAGATCTTATCTCCTATTGAAGTTAAAGCTCGGGGAGATCTTATCTCCAGCCGAGGTTAAAGAAAATCTTATCTCCTGTTGAAGTTGAAGCTCGGAGGCGATCTTATCTCCAGTCGAGTTTGAAGGAGATCCTATCTTCTATTGAAGTTGAAGCTCGGGGGAGATCTTATCTCCAACAGAGATTAGAGGAGATCTTATCTCCTATTGAAGTTAAAGCTCGAGGAAGATCTTATCTCCAACCGAGGTTGAAGGAGATCTTATCTTCTATTGAAGTTGAAGCTCAAGGAAGATCTTATCTCCAGTCGAGGTTGGAGGAGATCCTATCTCCTGTTGAAGTTGAAGCTCGAGGAAGATCTTATCTCCAGTCGAGGTTGGAGAAGATCTTATCTCCTATTGAAGTTAAAGCTTGGGAGAGATCTTATCTCCAGCCAAGGTTGAAGAAGATCTTATCTCCTATTGAAGTTGAAGCTTGGGGGAGATCTTATCTCTAGCCGAGGTTGAAGGAGATCTTATCTCCTATTAAAGTTGAAGCTCGGGGAGATCTTATCTCCAGCGAGGTTGGAGGAGGTCCTATCTCCTATTGAAGTTGAAGCTCGGGGAGATCTTATCTTCAGCCGAGGTTGAAGGAGATCTTATATACTATTAAAGTTGAAGCTCGGAGGAGATCTTATCTCCTATTGAAGTTGAAGCTTAAGAAAGATCTTATCTCCAGCCGAGGTTGAAGGAGATCTTATCTCCTATACCAGAAGCCCTTTATCTAGCTTTAGTTTAGCTTAATCTTTTCCTGTTATAGTTCACAAAAGATAGAAATGTTGAAATAAGAATTCTTAATTGAAAAGTGGTCAACGATATTGCATGTTTTCAAAATTTTAATATTGACATTATGTAGCTCCTTTATATCTTTTCTTGCCGATGTCCCTCAACCATGGTATTGATGCTTCCATGCAGGGATTGGTTTCCTTGAGACCTCTCCCCCTGGGTCTCCTCTGATTGTGAAAGAGTCCTTGGTTGCTCTCCTTTCCTCTCGGACCGTTATTATAGGAATCGATCTAAATGACCCAGCCTGACCAGTTCTTCAATTTCATCCCAAAGCTGAAAACATTCCTCAGTATCATGACCGTGATCATGATGATACAAATAGTACTTACTTCAATTGTGCTTATTTGGAGGAGATCGTAATTCTTTTGATCTTGGTAGCTAATACTTAATTTCCATCAGAACTTGAGTTTTAGGAGCATTAAGGGAGGTATAGTTGTAGAATCTTCTAGGAAAAGAACTTCGCACCCTTCTATTGTGGCTTCTTTGACGACGAGCTTGAGGAGGAGTTTGGACTCGCTTGCGCTGGAAAGGAGTCCGTGAGCATGATCGAACTTCATTTGGTCCTCCATCAGCAACGGGTCTATCAGACACGCTCATCTGCCGTTCTCCTACAGCTTCCTCATCCTTTAACTTGAAGACCTCTTCCGCTCGAGCATATTCTTCAGCCCAAGCTAGCAGATCAGCAAAGTCCTTGGAGTACTTCTTCTGTAGAGAGAACAACAAATCATTTTTCTGAAGGCCTCCCTTGAGTGCGACCATTGCAACAGACTGGTCCAGGTTCCAAACCTCCAATACAACAGCATTAAATTGGGTGACATAAGCTCGAATAGATTCTTCCTTCTTCTGCTCGATATTCATCAGAGAATCCGAACCTCGATGGGAACGTTGGCTGCTAACAAAGTGAGCCACAAACTGATGGCTCATCTGATCAAAGAAGAAGATCGTACCTAGCTTCAACATCGACTAGTAGTTTCTTACTGCTCCCTTCAAGGTAGAGGAGAAAGCTCGGCATAAGATGGCATCTGGTGCGCCATGGAGTAGCATCATGGTCCGTAAGGCCTCCAGGTGATCGACGATCAGAGGTTCCATCGTAGCTTTCAAATTGGAGAAGCTTGAAGTTTGGCGGAATGGACTCTTACATAATTTAGGCAGAGAAAGGAGGATCGGTGCAGATGTCATCATGGTGAGTCGGGGCAACATGGCGGAGTTCCTCAATCCACATAGTTTCTGATCGAGGACCTCATCTCGATTGTAGATCTTGGAAGGCTTCTGGCTATAGATAGGAAAGGTCTCTTTCGAAAAAAATCATAATCCAAACAAGGATCCCCTACTCTCTATTTTTCCTTTCTAGGGGCAACAGGTATGCTAGCCTAAGTGCACCACCTTGGGACCGATTACTAACAACCCAATGGTAGATTTTCTTATGGAACCACCACCGAGGGTGGCCGTATGGTCTGCACCATTTTGGTGAGGCCCTGAACTCGCTACATCAATAGGTTAAACTGCTCCAAATTTACCATAACCGTCGGTGGAGGAAAAGGTTGAAGCATCGATGATGGAGCAGGGATGGATGGATCTATCTCAGATCTGATGGTAGAAGCGGTAGATCTTTGGGTAGTCGCCTTCTTGGGAGGCATTTTTTTTTGGAAAGAACTTTAAAGAGGAAGAAGAGAGATCGCTGCTGAGCACTCCTTTAAGAACAAAGGAACCTCAGGAATAGAGGGCCCTCCCTCTAGCGTCAATCCTGTTGGTGCAGAATCTGGTTGACGTCGGATCAAGCTGAAGTTGAGGAAGAAGAGATCATTGTGAGTGATCTGCAAAATAAAGTTCCGTTCGAAGTCAGTGGTGGTGGCGGCTCTGGTAGGACCCTCCAACGGTCAAGTCAGCTCTTCTGGCCTATACAAATGGAGTGCTCAAGAAAGAATTTAGCAAAGTTTTGAGAAGGAAAAGAGAGCTTAGAGAAAATGTATTTGGAGGGTCTCTTTTTATAGATAAAACCTGTAGCAGACTGATAGTGACAGCCATAACCATCCGATAGTGGGCCACTTGGGGCTGCATGGAGTTTGTTATGAAGAGAGATATCGTCTGTAGCAAATAGTGATAGTCGTAACCATCCAGTAGTGGACCGCCCGGGGCCGCTCGAGGTTGCATGGAGTTTGTTATGAAGAGAGGTGTTGCTTGTAGCAGACTGATAGTGACAGCCGTAACCATCCGGTAGTAGGCCACTCGGGGCCACATGGAGTTTGTTACGAAGAGAGGTGTCTATTGTCGTGATGTGCCTATTCATTGAGACTTAATAGTCAAAGTTCAGAGGAAGCAGGCATTGGTTGGTAAAGAGCTTTGACATATATCAATTCTAGAGGAGTTTGGACTCCTAAAAGAAATACGGCTAGAGAAAATCATCCGGAAGGAATGCTAGTTGAAATATGAAAGTAATCCGCTAGAGAAATTTGGATGGAGTTTGATTGATGGAGAAGTTCGAAAGGAGTCCGACTGATGGAGAAGTTTGGAAGGAGTCTGATTGATGGAGAAGTTCGACTGAAGGAGAAGTCTGGATGGAATTCGACTGCTCGAGGAGTTTGACTGCTGGAAGAGTCCGATGAAGGAGAAGATCGGAAGGAGTTCGACTGTTGAAGGAGTTTAGCTATTGGAGGGGTCTGACTGATGGAGAAGTCTGGATGGAGTCCGACTGATAGAGAAGTTCGACTGAAAGAAAAGTTTGGAAGGAGCCCGACTGATGGAGAAGTCCGACCGAAGAAGAAGTCTAAGAGGAGTTCGATCGCTGGAGGAGTTCGATCGTTGGAGGAGTCCGAAAGGGGTTTGGCTGCTGGAGGAGTTCGGCTGGGGTTCAGCTGCTGGAGAAAGAATTATCGATCGAAGCTCTTCCATGATTATCAGTTACATTAGGCTAGGCATCAGACTGAACTTCGACGAGAGTGGGGTTTATCCCCAATGGTGAGCTTCATGAATTAGAGATCAGATTTGGGTGCACCATGATTAGAGAATTATTAGACAAGAGTTGTCTACTCATCGATTGATCCATCACCAATAACTATTAGGTGAGGTGGTGAGCCTATCGGTGGGACCGCACCATCTATTAGAAATTAATTGATCACAGAGATTTTTGCATCTCTACCAAAGAAGTATAGGGATCTGAGAAAATAATGGGAGCCTAATTTATTTAAAAATAAAATCGTTAAATAATTTGGTTAAGTCTAATTACAAAATCTAACTAGAAACTTTGACTATGTATAAAAAAATGTCCACATCCAATCCACTAACCCATATCTTAGATACTTATAGACTGACCAGATCCAATTATAAGGATTAGCTTCGGAACTACAAAATTATTTTAGGTTCCAAAAAGCTAACTAATGTATTGGACCAAGAACCTCCCACCTTACTAGCCCGTGCATTCGCTGAATAGAGAGCATCTCTGAAAAAATGGATAGATGAAGACAATAAAGCTAGTTACTACATGTTGGGCTCGATATCTGATGAGCTTCAATGCCAACATGAGAATATCAAGACTGCACGCCAAATGTTGGCTCAGCTATAAGAGTTGTTTGGTGAGGAGAGTCGCACGGCCAAATATCAAGTCACTAGAAGATTTTTTAAGACTCAAATGCATGATGGGCAGTTGATCCAAGATCATTATTATTGGAAATTATGTCCCAAAAGCCAATCATTTACCTATTAATGGTTGAGCTGCTTTGTATATGTAATTGATCATTGATAAATAAAATACTTTGGTATGTTTTTCATCACAAGTCTTCATCTTCTAACAAACTCCATTTTTGTGATGAAGTCCTTAGAACTATTTAGATTCGATAAAGAGAGAATTTATTGATTAGTCCTTAAATTAAATCACGATCAAATGATAAGCTATTAAATAGGATGACAATGTCTATCGAGCATAGATCATTGTATGCCATATAGGTTCGTTGCCCTCTTAACCAAAGAGTGTGGAGATACTGGTATGGCATATAGATGAGATGTATGGATACATCGTCATAGAACGTGATCAACTCTAGAGCATTCTGCTGTCGAGGATGTCTCTAATGAGATATAGGTATAAGTATCCCTTAGATCTGAGATCACCTTAGTGACTTACAAGCAACTCACTATGCTTTGGTACTAGACTAACTAAATTTTTAATTTAGTAATGAAAGGCTTCTGGGTACCATCAAGTACTTGTGAAGTCGGTGGGTGATTAAGATGGAATTGGCCACTCCAAGAGTTGGAGAAGAATGTATCACTATATTTCAATATAGCAAAACCTTGGCTACGATAATCCATCATATGGATTTGATATTTTGAAACATAATGTGGACAATCTGATCAGAGTTGATAGTTGAACTCTAAGATATCCTATAAGCATTTTGGTCAAGTGGATGAATTATATGGAAACTATATCCGCATAGGTTCTAAGGATGGTGTTCTACACATTCGATCTATCCAGCCATCGGATATCATTGCTAGATGATCATTTTGATTGGTACCAAAATTTATTCCTATGCTATTAGCTTAGGTTTAGATCTATGAGGTCACATACATTAGAGCTCATGATCTGATCGGATGATTGATCAACGATTGAAAATCATTCTAGGGTTAAACGATCAACATGATTGATGTTTAACCTAGTGCAAGTATTGTAGGAGGATTAATTAGCAATTTGATTGCTAATTAGATTAATTTAATTAAGCTAAAGGGCTGAGATTAAGTTTAATTAAATATGATTTAATTAGATTTAGTTTGGACTTGATCCTATGATTTAATTAGATTTAGTTTGGACTTGATTGGATCAAGTCCAATTAACTTATTGGATAAGTCAAGTGCAAGGAAAAACTAGTCCTAGTCTAACTAGGACTTAGGTCAACCTAATTTTCTAATTTGATTAAAAAATTAAATTAAAATTAAATCTAATTTAATATAATTTAATTAAACCATTAATTGGGTTAGAACCTAATTTAATTTGGTTGAGTTGGCTTTGGTTTAAGAAACCACTTTGACTAAGTCATAGATAAAATCCTAGTAAGACTAGGATTCCTCCTTGTGCCACCTTAGTCTCAATGCCTCCCATGCATATTTTTTAGGTATTTTTTATGAAAAATCCCTTTCTTCCTGATCTTTATGTACACCCCCTCTCTTCCTCTCTTTCTCATATGGTAATTAGGTAGAAGACCAAGTCAAAGAAGGAGTTTGTTTTGATATTGGATTCTATGAGATAGAATCCTAACAAACCCAAACTCTTCCCAAAAGGTGCCACCCCCTCTCCCAATTAATTTCTCTCTTATTTCATGTGATAAATTCCTTTTCTTGTGCACCCCTCTTTGTTGGTACATGCCAAAAATTATGGAGGGGGGTGCTCAAGAGTTGGGCACCCCTTGACTTGCCCTATTTAACCTTTCCTTATTTAGTATTTGACCTAGACAAGGACTCTTCTTTTTCTATATATTTTGAATGAATTTTGGCTTAAAATTTTTATAGGTTATAGACCTTTGAGAGGTTTTTGAGGTGTGTAAAAATTAGGGAGAGAGAATCTTTGGCCATTGAGATTCAATAGACACAAAACTAGGTATCTAAGTGAGAGCAAAGAAAAGAAGAAGAGGGTCTTCTTTTAGGATTAGTGTGTTCATCTCTTTCCTTCCTTCTTACTTGGATTTTCTAAGAGTGTCTTATATCTAAAATCTCTTCTCCTCCTTCTCCTCTTTGGAAGAGTCCAATCTAAAAGAAAGGAGGTATCTGATCAACCATCGAAGAAAGATCAGCGCAGTACTAGCATACTGTGCTGATTTCCAGCATCTAAATTTTTGATCATGATCGTGGGCTCGTGTGGATGACTCCTGGAGGTCGAACATGTGTATGGCTTGAAACTTCATCCTCAATCTTAGATCAGCAAGTTAGAATGTCTAACTCGCTCAGATAATAGATCTGATCTATTGGTTTTTTCATACATGCATGAAATATAGTGTAGATCTAGGTTGATGTGATCAACCTTTCCTTCTTGTTTATTTTTTATTTTAGATTTAAATGCCATAAAATAATCATATAATATAATCTTAGATTTAAGAATTATCTGATATTTGAAATTAATTAGATTAATTTTGAGTCTTCCACTACTGATCTAGAAAAAGTTTCAAGATCTAGCTTTGAAATCCTAGATCTGGTTCCTGCAATTAGTATCAGAGCCAGATTAATTATTATATGATTATTAATGCATGCTTGGATTATTTTTGAATTATATCTAATTAATAATCTAATATTTAAATCTAAAATTAAAATCTTAGATCATATGAACTGCTTTAAGATTATCCTACTATAAGGTTTACCTCTTACAATGCAAAAATTGTCCTAGTCCATATAGATCTAATATTATTCATAAATTTATTAGATATGATCTGATGTTATTTATAATTTATTTGATTTAAAAGAGTTTTAAATCTAAAAATAAAATTTTAAATTGCATGAACTGATTTTATAAAGTTGTGCTGTTGTAAGATTTACCTCTTACATTGAAAAGATTGTCCTAGTACGTGTTGATCTAAAACTTTGATCATAAAATTTTAAATTAGATTTAAGAGATTTTATAATCTAATTAAAAATATTTTAATCTAATTTTAATCATCATAAATATGTTAGATTTGATCTAAGTTGACTTATGATTGATTGATGTTGAAATTGTTTCAATTACATGAATTTATTTAGATTAGATCTAAAGTAGTTTCATGCTCTTCTTACTTGCATATTGATTATGAATCAAACATACAACTTGATTAGTAGAACCATATTGTAAAAATATTTTACAAATATGAAAATTATTTTCAAAAAGCTGAATCCCAACCCTTAGCCCAAAACTTAATTAAGAATTAAGAAGTTATTTGATTAGGATCTAGGATTGTAAATTAAAGATCCTAAGACACGAATCATAATACATTGGATTAAATGGGTTAATGGAAATTAGGTCCATTAATTAGATTAGACCTAGGGTTAGATTAAAGAATAGACTTAATTAGAGAATTGACTAAATCTAATCAATTATTATCTTAGATTAGATCAAGGATTCTCTAAATCAATTACAATAGTTATAGTTGGTCAAGTCCATGTCTTTAACGAGACCCAAGATGGACTTGATTCTTGGCTATGGGGTTTAGCACAAACTGTTAGGTTGATCTAATTGAAATTAATTTAACTAATTAGTGTCTAAGATAAATCAGACCGGTGGTCTTTAATTGATAGCCTGCTTACCTGGCCATTTCTGATGGTGTCTAAGGCAAACTTTGGCAGATCCTCCCACTGATTGAACTTACCTAGCCTCTTGGTGAAATTATGTTTTGAATGGATCACTTGACTATTCGAGCTGACCCATGTCAGCTAGGTAAATCAATTTGACTGATTTAGGTGCTCCTAGATCAGCCTATTAATGGTCTCCCTTAAGCTGACTTGGTAAAGTTAGTGGGAGGATCATGACAAACTGGTTCATCCGACCTTCCCTCATCTTTAAATTAAATCCTCTAAAATTATTAGGTTCCTAAAATAAAATAGTTATATGATAACTAGATCATAGCCTCCCATTAAAGTGGATGATAATGGGTCCATCAGTTGGATAATCATTGGAGGCCCAAAGGCTTGGTGCTTATCAGTTGATGAAATTATCATTCATTATATGATCTCTTGGATACATCTTTCTAAATGGTGGTCAGATGGGCCAACCAAAGTTGGGCTTGATCATTCATTAGTTGGATGGGCCAAGTATAGTCATGTTAATGGTTGGACCTAACTAGATCCTTTTCTGAGAAGGTCAAAGCCAACTGATCAAGGGCTGGGGCAAAATTTAATTACTAAAAATTATTTAGAGAAACAATTGGTTATGAACCTATCCTTAGATGCACATGGGTTGGCCAACCAAAGTTGGGCTCATGTACAGTCTATGTGGATTCTAGTATCCACTAAGAAATTAGGATAATTTCTCAAATTGGAGGTAGAGGCTACTAATTCGTATAAAATAATGGAAGACCCTTTTGATTAAAGTCCAAATCTCTAGGTTTAATGAATAAATTACTAATTAGGTTATGATTTTTTTTGTGCAGTTATGCCTACTTTTCTATCACTCTGATCATTGTTGGATAATGATAAGTTGGTGGAACCCAACTTTAGTAGCTGGTACCAAAAGTTAAAGATTGTCCTAGAGCATGAACACATCCTACATATGATAACGGATGATGCACCTGAGCTAGCTGTAAATGCATGTGGAACTATCAGAGACACTTATTAGAAGTGGCTTAGTGATTGAACTATGGTGTACTGCATTATGCTGGCTGCGATGAGCAACGAGTTCAGTCGTAGATTTGAGACGGCTAAGCCAAAAGACATTTTTCAAGTGTTGGAAGATTCCTTTGGCACACCCGATGACGTGGAGAGATATAAGACTAGTTGTGACATCTTCAATGCCAGGATACGGGATGGTGCCTCTATCACTAATCATGTATTGTACATGATCGAGCTGATAGAGCGATTGAGCAAGCTCGGCTTTTCTTTGCATAAACAACTTGGAAAGGATGCAATATTAAACTCGTTGCCCAAGTCCTATCTCCCATTCCTTACACATTATAGAATGTCAAAGCCTGAAGTTGACTACCATGGGTTATTGGGGTTACTTCAAAACTTTGAGAAGGATCACCAGCTCCATAAGGAGTCGGTGAACTTAGTGGGAGGTTCATCTTCTTATTTTTGGCCCTTTGGAAAAGAAAAGAAGAACAAAAAGAAGAAAGCTAAGAAGGTGCAAGTTCAGGCTAGGACATCTATGCAAAGCCAAATCAGAAAAATCAAGTCCAAAAAGAGTCAAGCTGAATGCTTCTTTTATAAGAAGCGGGAGCACTAGAAGAGGAACTATCCTCAGTATATTGCCTTCCTGGATCCGAACAGGCAGAGGAAGAAGCAAGCTGTTGCTGGGCAAGGTATTTATATGATAACTTCTTGCAATTTCTCTATTTATAATATTACTGACTAGGTATTAGATATCGAAAGCACTTATCATATTTACAATTTGTTGTAGGGATTGTAGGTCAGTAGAAGATTCAAATAAGATGAAAGATTTCTGAACGTTGGAGATAGAAGACCAGTTCTAGCTTTAGAAATTTTGAAACTTGTATTTGAATCTCATACTGTTGTTCTTAGTGATTATCATTTCTATCCTAGTTTCTTTTTAAATATCATTTCTGTAGGCCTTTTGGCTATGAATAATTATGAAATTTCAATAAAGAAATGAGTTTGTAATGTCATTGTGAATGGTGTTACTATTTTCTATGGACAATTGAACAATGGTGTATATATGTTATCATAACCTATTAATGTAGTCTATTCAACTGGCAAACATCATAGATTAGATAATGTGACAGATATCTACTTATAGCACTATAAGCTAGGTTATATAAACAAGAACGGGATAAGCAGGTTGGCTCAAGAGGATATCCTCAAACTTAGTGATTGTAAATCACTTCCAACATGTAAATCCTATCTTCTTGGTAAAATGACCAAGTCATCCTTTACTAAAAAAGATGAGAGAGCCACTGAGCTCTTAGGTCTAGTACATACTGATGTATGTGGACCAATGAGCATAAGTGCTAGAGGTGGAATGTCTACTTCATTACTTTTACAGATGATCTATCCAGATATGGATATGTCTATCTAATGAAATATAAGTCAGATTCTTTTGAAATGTTCAAACAATTCTGAAGTGAAGTAAAAAAATAAACTGAAAAGAGTATTAAAACTCTTCGATCTGACTGAGGAGGGGAATACATTTCCGATGAGTTTCTCACATATCTAAGAAAGAATGAGATTCTCTCTCAATGGACTCCTCTAGGAACACCATAGCATAATGGTATATCTGAAAGGAGAAATTGGATTCTATTAGATATGGTCCAACCCATGATGGATTTTGCCAGCTTGCCAATATACCTCTGAGGATATGCACTCGAATTAACTTGCTATCTTTTAAATAGAGTTCCAAGTAAATCTATGGTTAAAACTCCATATGAGATATGGACAGAACATAAGCTAACACTTTCACACCTCACAGTCTGGGGGTGTCCGACTTATGTCAAACAGTTAATTATAGATAAACTTGGACCTAGGTCTGACAAGTGCACATTTATAGGGTACCCAAAAGAGACTAAAGGATACTATTTCTACCATACTGATGAACAAAGATGTCCGTCAGCCTTAGGGAAACCTTTTTGGCAAAGGATTCCTTAGTGAAGGAATTGTTGCCTCTAAGGTTAAACTTGATGAAGTTCAACAGATAGAAAGTTCGACACAAAATACTGAACCTAAGTTGGATTTGATCAAATCTGATCTGAAGCCTAGTGAACTCACACCATTAAGATGATCTGATAGAGTATCGTGCCATCCAAACAGATACTATGGGTTCTTAGTCCAGGATGGTGATCCCATCGAACTCGATGAGAACGATGACGATCCGATCACTTACATGAATGCTATGCAAAGATCCGACTCTGAGAAATGACTAGAAGCTATGAGACCCAAAATGGATTCCACGAAGGTCAATGATGTATGGACGTTAGTTGACCCATCCGAAGGGGTTAAATCTATTGAATGTAAATGGGTATTCAAAAGAAAAAGAGATGCAGATGAAAAGGTGGACACCTATAAAGCCAGTCTGATTGCCAATGGGTATCATCAACGTTATGGTATTGACTATGACAAGATATTCTCCCTAATAGCAATGCTCAAATCCATTCGGATAATGCTTGCAATAGCTGCCCAACTGGACTATAAGATCTGGCAGATGGATGTGAAGATAGCTTTCCTAAATGGAGAGCTGACCGAAGAGGTGCATATGATATAACCTGAGGGGTTCACATCCATAGATGAGTCCAAGATATGCAGGCTTCAGAGATCCATTTATGGATTGAAACGAGCATCTTGGAGTTGGAACATGCATTTTGATAAAGTGATCAAAATATATGGCTTTATTAAGAATGGAGAAGAACCCTGCATTTATAAATGGATAAATGGTCCAGCAGTGGTATTCCTTGTTTTGTATGTAGATGACATTCTCTTAATTAGAAATGACATTTATGCACTATAAGAAATAAAAATTGTTAGATATGTGTGCCCTAAAAGCCAGAATTGGCTGACACTTATAATACACATCTAAGGACAAAATTATAATTTTGACTATAAATAATAAAATGGATTATTTTCTACCATAATGTGTATTTGAAAGTGTCTGTGATATATCCCTTGAGTTAATAATAATGATAGTTCATATTTTCAAGAGTTGAAAATTTAATATATGAATTTTCATTATTAACTCATAAAATGCTCCCGACCGTAGGATCATCATGAGGATGGTGATTGATCTGGAAGGTTGGTGTATGATTACTTTTTTAGAGTAGATGAGTCTTGAGTCTATGGTGTAAAGACATCGGAGCGAAAGTACAGATACTCATTAGAGAACGAGGGCACTAAGCGTGACCACCTCAAGCAGTCATGAGGAAGTCTACCTTCTCGCCAATGACTGACTCGAAGCTGCAGTGGTGTGTCTGGTTCTTTGAGCTGAGGTGCATCGGCAGTGCACCTTGAGGGTGTTGTAGTTTGACTACACCATAACTTGGTCTCCTAGCCATTCGAAACTCTAAGGTGTACGTTGGCTATAGCATGTTCATTGTAGGAATTGGATTGCACCAATAGGAGATCTATCTACCTCGGTAGTGAGGAGCAGCTCTATGATGATCATGAGAATCAAGTCCATAAGCCCATGGCCATGGCAGAGTAAAATAATAGAAAGAGTTTCCATTAGGGTTTTCACATTGAACTTGAGTCGAATGATTAATTCATATGACGGAAATTAGGGTTTGATGAGATTACCTTAACCCAAATTCGATCAGGGCTCAAGATAGAGGAACTTAATCATATAAGTAACTGCACTGAGAGGTTCGTTTTCTGTTCTAATGGGTTGCCACCATATGGTACTAGATGTCACTCATGGATTTTGGGAGCAATTAGAATGATTTGGATGATCGATCATACTAGTTGTCTGAATCAAAAAAGTTCTAATCCATCGGAAGGTGTTTCGATGATGTCCATGATAGAGATCGTGATGTATCCCATTACCATATGGAATTGAACCTAACTAGGTCATACAAACAAGGGTTTGGATCTGGATATCATCAACTGGACTAATCCAATTCAATTGATTTGAATAAGATTCAATTAGGTTCAAGGAAATTATGCTAGCACACGATTGAGCCTAATGTTCTCCTTCAATAATCATTAAAGCTTGTCTTGACTGAGCCAAATGTGTTTGGGCTCACTTAGGAATCTTTACTTGGTTTGACTGGAGCTTGTCCAGGTTAGAAAAGGGTTGTCTTAATTTATGAGATAAATTTGAGATAAAACTTATCATTTTCTGCCACTTGCTAAATTTTGTCCTTTGACTTTGGTGAAATGTTGACCTTTGACACTTAGACATCTGCCCATGTGTCATGCACCCATAGGAGAGAACATGAGGCTTTGTCCCCCTGCTAAAAAGTAGAAAGGGAAGGGGTGCATGCTTAGGGAGGCGTGCGCCCTATGAGGATCACGCCTGGAGTTTGAAACAGATGGGACTCCAGGTTTCTTCATGTTTTCAACTTAGGTAGCGCCAAAGAGTCTTCTTTGATCAGTCTTGGCACCACCTAAGGAGGTTTGTGAGGGATTCTAATCTAATTGGATCAGATGATGTCATCCTATCAATCAGAGTTAGATCTGATTGCACAAAGAGCCATGATTGGTCGGGATGATGTGGCACTACATGGCGCAAAAGGGTCTATATAAACCCTATTTGCGCCTAGGATTGAGAGGTTCTACCCTTTGCCCATGCCACAAGACTTCTCTCCCTCCCTCTCCATGCCATCTTTAGATCCTCTCTCTCCTATCCACATCCAAGAGTTTTTGGGTGCAAGTTTGGAGCGATCCGAGCAAGAGAAAGGCAATAGAAAAGGAAGAAGGCAGCACTGCTGCAAGAGACAACAACTGATCTTCAAAAGCCATTTTGAAGATCTTCAAGATCAGATCCAGATCTAATTTTTGGAGAAGAGATTGAGAAGGAGAAGATCTTTAGATCCTGCTTGAGTGGATACCGGTAGAGGCTAGGCACTTGCATGGCTACATCCAGAACCTCAGGCAAACATCGAGATCATCATAGGATAATAGGATTACCCATAACAAGGTACAATTAAATTAAATTTAATTTATTTTATTTTATTTTATCAGATCGATAAAATTATATCTGAAGAGTCTCATATCTAATTTTGATCTAAGAGAAAAATTTTTTGAAATATCCCTCTTGATCCAATCAGATCTGAACGAATCTGATCCAAAAAATAGGGTTTTCTCCTTTAAAAATCTGGTTGTCATCATAGTTCTCCATGAAGGACTTGGGTGGAGCATCCTACATCCTAGGGATGAAGATCTATAGGGATAGATCTAAAAGGATACTTGGTATATCCCAGTCTACGTACATAGAAACTATGCTGAAGAGGTTCAGCATGGAAAATTCCAAAAAAGGCTATCTTCCGATAGGTCAAGAAATTCCACTCTCTAAGAAGGATTGTCCGACAACTCCTGAAGAGAGAGAGCATATGAGTAGAATCTCATATTCTTCGATAGTGGGGTCTATCATATATGCAATGACATGTACGAGACTAGATGTGGCATACTCACTAGGACTAGTGAGTAGATATTAGTCTGACCCTGGAGAAAATCATTGAAAGAAGGTTAAAATCATCCTCAAGTATTTGAGAAATACTAAAGACCAATGGTTGGTTTATGGTGAGTCAAATCTAAAACTGATGGGATTTACAGACTCCAGCTTTCAATTTGACCATCATGATAGCAGAAGCGTACTGAGGTATATCTTTACTCTAAATGGTGGAGCCATCTGCTGAAAAAATTCTAAGCAGCATATAGTAGCAGACTCTATTTGCGAAGCAGAGTACATGGCAGCATCAGATGCAGTAAAGAAAGCTATGTGGCTGAGAAAGTTCATCACCGAGCTCGGAGTAGCACCCTCCATTGATGGTCCAGTTCTACTTTACTGTGACAGCACTGGCGCCATAACTCAAGCAAAGGAACCAAAGGCACACTAGTGGACAAAGCACATTCTACGCCATTTCCATCTGGTCTGTGAGATCATGAATCATGGTGACGTCGACCTTTAGAAGATCGATGGAAAGGAGAACCTAGTCGAACCCTTTACTAAAACCCTGGCAATCAAGAAGTTCGACAACCATAAGTCAAATATGGATATTAGATACTGTACCGAGTGGCTTTAGAACAAGTGAAAGTTGTTGGAAATTATGTCCCAAAAACCAATCATTAGCCTATTAATGGTTGAGCTGCTTTGTATATGTTATTGATCAATGATAAATAAAATACTTTGACATGTTTTTCATCACAAGTCTTCATCTTTTAATGAACTCCATTTTTATGATGAAGTCCTTAGGACTATTTAGTTTCGATAAAGAGAGGATTTATCGATTAGTCCTTAAATCAGTTCATGACCAAATGATAGATTGTTAAATAGGACGACAGCATCTATCGAGTGATGGGTTTGATGTACCGGGCGAAAGCACAGATTTCAAAATAAAAACATGAAATCATATAAACCAAACCCGAACCCTAGGACCATCTCATTAGCAATTAAATCATATAACATGCATTTGTAATATAAAAGAAAGTATTAGAACATACCTCTTATCACTAAACCCTAAATTGACCCTGATCGTCGGTAGCAGTCCATCAGGGGTTCCACTAGGTGCCCACGTGTTCACCTCCAATGATGATCCACACAGAGACTTGATCAAGACACCAGCACCTCTGATTTATATAATTAGAGTTCTAATAAAAAGAACTTTAATTAAAAAGGGCAAGACCTTCTTTGGCCTTTATGTTACCTTCCTTGCCTCTCCTTATCTCTCTTTCTTTTCCTTTTGTCTTCTTAATTTTTCTTCCTAATCTCTTAGTCTTAAGATGACTTTTTGTCCTTATAAGAACAAGGTCTAGACAAGAGAAAGAAAGAAAGAAAATTGGACAAAAAAAAAACTATTGTAAGAAAGAAAGATATTTTACACACCCTCGGACTCACGGTATGCACCCCTATTTATAATGTACATAGGGGTGCCAACAAAAAATCTCATGCTCTTTCCTCATCAATTTCTTATGCCCCATCAGCCAATCTCATGCCTCATCAGTAAAAATAAGATGTCGACTTAGTCCAAGAGGTGCCTTAAAGCAGAAGGACTCTTGGACTAATTCTACGTAAGTTTTTTACGAAGAGTCGCAATATTTCATTTTTGGTGCCACCCTTTTCATCCATTAGATCATGAAAAAAGGCCATCCAATGGCTCTAAAAAGGGATGCCAATTCAGTAAGAAGGCATGGAGATAATCTTTGAATAGTCAAAGTTTCAAGAGACTTTGACTTGGTTCAAGAGATGTCAAGGAGGAGTAGGCGGCATGGAGTCTTGGGCGGCAAGGGGTCTTGGGCGACAAAAACATCCTGGGCGAAAAAATTAAAAAGAAAAAAAGAGTATTTCATCTGCAGAAGGACTCTTCTGCACTCCATATTTGATGTCCACACTAATATAAAAATTTATGTGACATAACAAAATGGAAAAAGTCAAAGAAGGTAAGCGCCAACAAATTTCATGCGCCAAAGAGTTCTTTGCGCATGAAAGACTTTCCATGTGCAAGAGAGAGACTCTTTGATGCATGGGATATAGGTATGTGTCATCCAATCTGAAGCCTAATTAATCTAGGTTAATCCAACTCAAGACCAAATCCTATTTGGCTCAAATCGGATCTAAATTAGCCCAAATCGGAAGCTGATTCGAATCCAATTCGAAACCAGGTGCTAGGATTTGCTACATGTGCTAGCATGTTCATCTTGCAAACATGGTCTAATCCAATTAGACCTTTAATAAATTCTCTTTGTGTGTGATCCATTGGGTTTCACATCTAGCCAATAGTGAGTTTGGGTGTGATTTGACCTAATCTGGTTAGAACTTAACCAAATCGATTTAGGTCAAAACTAGCCAACCCAATTTGACTTAATTTATAACACTTTCTAATTTAATAATTAAATTAAAATTTTAATTTGATCAAACCCACAAGACATGATTGACGTCTAGCAATGTATCATGACTATCCGAAAGATATAAAATTTTGATAGAAATACCAAAAATACCCTTCAGTGAAAATTACCATGCAACTAGATCCTTCGATCTCCCTGCATCCTGAATATGACTCTGGGTATGGAAATATGTCAACCCCAATATCATATTCATTTCTCTTTCAATCTTATGATGATGATTCATTTAATGAAACATTAGAAACCATTTCTAATTTTTCATCATGCTTTGATCAAAGTCTTCCTGAATCATCATTTGTTTGAAGCAAGTAGGATGCTATTTCCTCTTACTAGGAGACATCGATTCCATGTTAACCTACTCACAACCTTCATATATATAATCTACCATATCCAGATCATCCCGTACATAACTGAGTCATGAATGAGTATGAACCAAAATATGGATTTATATATATAAGATTCTATGGTAGTTTCAGGTCAAAGGATTACATGCACAAATTCCACTATGAGAACCATCTATTGACATGTAGATAAGACTCCATTAGATATTCTCAATTTGGATCAATTCAGTGAACTCATTCTCTAATGAGCACCCACATTCTTGTATTAGTGTCATACACAAGTTATTGTGAGATCAATCACCCTCTCAATCGAGCATACAAAGAATGTGCTAGTCTTACCGAAAAACATTGATCCCTAACTCAATGTCCCATCGACTAGGAATATTTAAATTAGGGTTTTAAGATTTTAGGTCTCACTAGTATGATCTCATCATAATCCTAAAATCATAGCCCTAATTTATAGGATTCATCATAATCTTAAATAAATAATAAGACACTGCATATGATGAAATAAATACCTTTATTTATTAAAAATATCATTACATGAGTCTGGAAGACAAAGAACATCCCAAAAATAAATTGGCTTGAGGGCATATTCCTTTCAATCTCCCACTTGCACTAAAGCCAATCACCCTTATATTTTAATCCCATACAATCAAGGTGGCGATCAAACAGTTGCAGTGGTAAAGCCTTAGTGAATGGGTCTGCTATGTTGTTCTTTGTGTCCACTCATTCTATGACTACATCTTGTCTTTCAATAATTTCTCGAACGAGATGGAAGCATCTCAGAATATGTTTGGATTTATGATGAGACCTTGGTTTCTTTGCTTGAGCTACAGCTCAAGTATTATCACAGTAAAGTGGTACTGGATTCTCAATTTTGGGAATAACTCCCAATTCAGTGATAAACTTCTTCATCCAGGCTGCTTCCTTGGCGGCTTCACTTACAACTATGTATTCTGCTTCAGTGGTTGAGTCAGCTATACTTAGCTGCTTAATACTTTTCTAACTTACTACTCCATTGTTCAGAGTAAAGACATATCCTAAAATGGATTTTCTATCATCTGGGCCTGATTGAAAACTAGAATCAGAATATGCTTCTAATTTAAGATCAGAACCACCATATACTAGAAAAATATCTTTAGTCCTTCTTAAGTACTTAAGAATATTTTTCACAGCTTTCCAATGATCCTCTCCTGGATCAGCTTGAAATCTGCCTAAAGCATAAGCAACATCAGGCCTTGTACATAACATGGCATATATTATTGATCCAACAGTCAAAGCATAAAGAATAGAACTCATTCTATTTCTCTCTTCAGGTGTCTTAGAAGACATCTTTTTAGAGAGATGTATGCCTTGACTCATGGGTAAATAACCTCTTTTACTCCCATCCATACTGAATCTTTTCAGTATTAAGTCAATGTACCTTGATTGGGACAAGCCTAGCATCCTCTTAGATCTATCTCTATAGATCTTTATTCCTAGTATATAGGATGCTTCTCCCAAATCTTTCATGAAAAACTTATTTGATAGCCATAATTTGACTGATTGTAACATTGGGATATCATTCCCAATGAGGAGTATGTCATCTACATACAGAACCAAGAAGACTATGGTTCTCCTACTAGTTTTTTTGTACACACATGGTTCATCAACATTCTTGATAAAACCAAACTCTTTTACTGTTTCATCAAAATGGATGTTCCAACTCCTTGATGCTTGCTTTAATCCATAAATGGATCTCTTAAGCTTGCATACCTGATTTGGTCTCTCATTTGACTCAAATCCCTCTGGCTGTGACATATAGACCTCCTCCTCAAGGAAACCATTAAGGAAGGCAGTCTTTACATCCATTTGCCATATTTCATAGTCGTGGTATGCTGCTATAGCAAGCATAATCCGAATAGATTTGAGCATGGCAACAGGTGAAAATGTTTCATCATAATCAATCCCCTATTTTTGCCTAAAACCCTTAGCCACCAATCTGGCCTTATAGGTTTCAATTTGACCATCAGCTCCAATCTTTTTCTTAAAAATCCATTTGCATCCAATAGGATTTATATCCTCTGGTGCATCCACCAAAGTCCATACTTTGTTGGTGTGCATGGATTCCATTTCGGATTGCATGGCAGCCAGCCATTTGTAAGAGTCCTTACTTTTGACTGCTTCCTGCATAGGTCAGAGGTTCGTCATTTTCAATGACTTGGGCTTCATTGTTCTCAATAATGAAACCATACCTCACAGGTGTATTTCATACTCTTTTAGACCTATGGATAGGAGTTATGTGTTCTGGTTCTTTTATGTGATTATATGGTTGAGAAATTTCTATTTGTTTTTCTTGAACTTCACTAAGTTCAATATTTCTGCCACTGCCCTTTTCTAGGATAAATTCTTTTTCCATGAAAATGGCATGCCTACTTACAAATACCTTTTGTTCAGTAGGATGGTAGAATAAATATCCTATACTATTTCTAGGATATCCTATAAATAGACATCTGTCTGATCTAGCATCAAGTTTATGTCCAAAATTTTTTTTGACATAAGCTGGACAACCCCATATCTTAAGATACTTAAGATTAGGTTTCTTACTTCTCCATATGTCATATGGAGTACTAGATACAGATTTAGAAGGTACTCTATTCAAGATGTAAATTGCAGTCTCCAGAGCATGACCCCAGAAGGAAATAGGTAAATCAGTGAAGCACATCATGGACCGTACCATATCTAATAAGGTATGATTTTTTCTTTCGGCTACACCATTTAATTATGGTGTATAAGGAGGTGTCCATTCAGAGAGAATCCCTTTAACTTTAAGATAGTCTAAGAAACTCACTAGATAAGTATTCTCCTCCTTCGATCAGATCGAAGGATTTTTATACATTGTCCAGTTTGTTTTTCGACCATACTTTGATACTCTTTAAATTTATCAAAGGCTTCTGATTTGTGTTTCATAAGATACACATATCCAAACCTAGATAAATCATCAGTGAATGTAATAAAATAAGAGTATCCTCCTCTGGCTTGAGTTGTCATAGGACCACATACATCCATATGTACAAGTCCTAATAACTCATTTGTCCTTTCTCTATGTCCACTAAATGGAATCTTGGTCATTTTACCCATGAGGCATGATTCACAAGTTCCCAATGATTCATAATCAAAAGGATCAAAGAACTTTTCTTTGTATAACTTGTTAATCCTAGCCTCACTAATATGACCTAATCGACAATGCCAAAGTAAAGTATTATTTATGTCATCTCTCTTATGTTTTCCATTTTCATCAATATGAAATATATTGTCATCCAAACATAGAGTCAACAAACCATTGCTAAATATGCCAAAACAAATATTTTCATTAGAATATTTGATCGAGCAACCTTCGCTCGTTACATTAAGACTATAACCTTATTTTAATAACAAGGGTATAGATATAATATTTCTAATGATCTTAGGCATATAATAATAATTTGTAAGCTCTAAGATCTTTCCATAAGGTAACTTCAATATATTTGTCCCTACAGCTTCTGCTTGGATAGACTCTCCTCCAGCGCCATAGAGCTTGAAGTCACCTTTCTTCAAACTCTTAATTTTCTGCAGCCCCTGCAAAGATTTGCAGATATGAAAACCACAGTCGGTATCTAATACCCAAGAATTTGAAATAAAAGAATTTAATGATAATATAGTATGTATCTCATACATACCTTTTGGTGCATTATTTGCACCAGACTTCATGGTTGCAAGGTAAGCCTTGCAATTCCTCTTCCAATGACCTATGCTTTGCCGCAGTGAAAATAGGTCATCTATCCGAAGACCTTCTTTCCCTTTTTCTTCTTATTTATACCACTTTTAGGATTCAACCTTCTCTTTGAACCCTTTTTGCCTGCCTTCTTCTTGGAGATCCCTTCCATAAGAAGAAGAGGAGCCTTATCTTTCTTGATATGGCTTTCTGCTATCTTGAGCATATTTAACAGCTCAGGCAATGAAGAATTCAGTTTGTTCATGTGATAGTTCATGACAAACTGAGAAAATGATTCTGGGAGTGATTGCAGGATCAAATCCTGACTTAACTCTCCATCCATTAACAAAACCTAATTGACTTAATCGAGTGATTAGGTCAATTACCATCAAAACATGATTTTGTATGGATGTTCCTTCTATCATTCTTGCATGAAATAATTGCTTAGATATCTCATATCTAGCAGTCCTACTATGCTCTCCATAAAGCTCTTTTAGATTGAGCAATATGGATTGAGTGTCCATGCTATCATGCTGCCTCTGTAATTCATTATTCATAGAGGCAAGTATGATGCATTTGACAGTAAGAAAATCATTTTGCCACATCTTGTATGTGGACTTATCTTCATCTGTGGCATCATTTTCTAATGGCTTAGGATCAGGGCATCAAGAATATAGGAGAGTTTTTCTTGACTGAGTACTATTTTTAGGTTTCTCAACCAGTCAACATAATTTTGACCAGTCAATTTATTTGAATCCAAAATTGAACGTAATGAAAGTGAAGAAGCCATTTAATCTACATAATAAAGAACAATATATAAGCAAACAACTCATGATGACAAACATAATTAAATTAGGACTTTAATTTAATTATGTCTCCACTATTTAATCAAAAAATCATAACCCTCTTATTGATTTTCTTAGTGAGAATAAGATCCTAATTCCTTATAAAAGGTCTTGTGGTTGCACAACAAACCTGTTATAAGTTCAAAGGTAGGAAACTCTTTCCAATTGCATTTTATGCAACTCTCAAAAAACTTTTGCCTCAAAACATTAATAGCCTTGTGTTAGCACAACAAATTTTAATGTTTTAGTTTAAGTAGAACCCTTCATTTCTATACAGTCAAAATTGAAATATAACTACTTTTGTGGTTACACAATAAAGTAGTATATTCAAAATGCTGTAAGCATCTCAATGCACTAGATTAATATTACATCTTTCCCCATGATAGATCTTGTGGTTACAAAATAGAACTAATATGGTTATGAACATAATAAGAAACTAGTATGAAGGAAGACCTTAATGTAGTGAATATAATATTAAGCATTTCAATCTAGAATTAAATTAATCGAATCGGTCAGGTAAATGGGAGAGAAATGGGAGTCCTCCCATTGCTTTCCTTAGACACCAATAAATTGGCCAGGTCAGACAACAGAACCAATTAAAAAATCATGTTCTCTTTATCAATCAAGAGCCATTTTTCCTAGACATCGATTGATCAATTAGATATCCTGACTGATTCAACTATAGATTAATTTCACTACAACTTAATATAATTTTTTTATAGAGGGATTTAAATGGTCTCAATGCACATATTGATTTAAAACAAACTAAATGCATAATAGCATTAATTATGATAAAATTTATATATGTCAATTAACATGTATAATTGTTCTAGGACAACCATCATTATATAGTGAATACTTTCCACTATATCAGGGCAACCTTTACAGAATAATATATACAACATAATCTCAATATGATAAGAAAAAGAATATGATCTCATCATATAAATTAAAACATGCTAAAAATATTATATCATATTTTTCATTTATGCCATTACACTATAAGCAAAGCATTATATGATTTAACCTAATAAGGCTTGCTCTGATACCACTGATGCGTTTGGTGTACAGGGCGGAAGCACGGATTTCAAAATAAAAATATGAAATCATATAAACCAAATCCGAACCCTAAGACCACCTCATTAGCAATTAAATCATATAACAAGCATTTGTAACATAAAAGAAAGTATTAGAACATACCTCTTATCACTAAACCCTAAATTGACCCTGATCGTCGGTAGCAGTCCGTCAGGAGTTCCACCAGGTGCCCATGTGTTCACCCTCCAATGTTGATCCACACAGAGACTTGATCAAGACACCAGCACCTCTGATTTATATAATTAGAGTTCTAATAATAAGAACTTTAATTAAAAAGGGCAAGACCTTCTTTAGCCTTTATGTCACCTTCCTTGCCTCTCCTTATCTATCTTTCTTTTTCTTTTGTCTTCTTAATTTTCCTTCCTAATCTCTTAGTCTTAAGATGACTTCTTGTCCTTATAAGGACAAGGTCTAGACAAGAGAAAGGAAGAAAGAAAATTGGATAAAAAGAAACTCTTGTAAGAAAGAAAGATAATTTTACACACCTCGGACTCTTGGTGTGCACCCCTATTTATAATGTACGTAGGGGTGCCAACAAAAAATCTCATGCCCTTTCCTCATCAATTTCTCATGCCCCATCAGCCAATCTCATGCCTCATCAGTAAAAATGAGATGTAGACTTAGTCCAAGAGGTGCCTTAAAGTAGAAGGACTCTTGGACTAATTCTACGTAAGTTTTTTACGAAGAGTCGCAATATTTCATCTTTGGCGCCACCCTTTTCATCCATTAGATCATGAAAAAAGGCCATCCAATGGCTCTAAAAAGGGATGCCCATTCAGCAAGAAGGCATGGAGATAATCTTTGAATAGTCAAAGTCCCAAGAGACTTTGACTTGGTCCAAGAGATGTCAAGGAGGAGTAGACGGCATGGAGTCTTGGGCGGCAAGTGGTCTTGGGCAACAAAAATATCCTGGGCAAAAAAATTAAAAAGAAAAAAGGAGTATTTCATCTACAGAAGGACTCTTCTGCATCCTATATCTGATATCCATGCCAATATAAAAATTTATGTGACATAACAAAATGAAAAAAGTCAAAGAAGGTAGGCGCCAACAAATTCCATGCGCCAAAGAGTTCTTTGCGCATGAAAGACTTCCCACGCGCAAGAGAGAGACTCTCTGGCACATGGGATGTAGGTATGTGGTGTCCAATCTGAAGCCCAATCAATCTAGGTTAATCCAACTCAAGACCAAATCCTATTTGGCTCAAATCGGATCTAAATTAGCCCAAATCGGAAGCTGATTCGAATCCAATTCGAAACCAGGTGCTAGGGTTTGCTACATGTGCTAGCATGTTCATCTTGCAAACATGGTCTAATCCAATTAGACCCTTAATCAATTCTCTTTGTGTGTGACCCATTGGGTTTCACATCTAACCAGCAGTGAGTCTGGGTGTGATTTGACCTAATCTGGTTAGAACTCAACCAAACCGATTTAGGTCAAAACTAGCCAACCCAATTTGACTTAATTTAGAACACTTTCTAATTTAATGATCAAATTAAAATTTTAATTTGATCAAACCCACAAGACATGATTGACGTCTAGCAACGTATCATGACTTATCCAAAAGATGTGAAATTTTGATAAAAATACCAAAAATATCCTTCAGTGAAAATTACCATGCAACTAGATCCTTCGATCTTCCTGCATCCTGAATATGACTCTGGTATGAAAATATGTCAACCCCAATATCATATTCATTTCTCTTTCAATCTTATGATGATGATTCATTTAATGAAATATTAGAAACTATTTCTAATTTTTCATCATGCTTTGATCAAAGTCTTCCTGAATCATCATTTGTTTGAAGCAAGTAGGATGCAATTTCCTCTTACCAGGAGAGATCGATTCCATGTTAACCTACTCACAACCTTCATATATATAATCTACCATATCTAGATCATCCCATACATAACTGAGTCATGAATGAGTATGAACCAAAATATGGATTTATATATATAAGATTCTATGGTAGTTTCAGGTCAAAGGATTACATGCACAAATTTCACTATGAGAACCATCTATTGACATGTAGATAAGACTCCATTAGATATTCTCGATTTGGATCAATTTAGTGAACTCATTCTCTAATGAGCACCTACATTCTTATATTAGTGTTATACATAAGTTATTATGAGATCAATCACCCTCTCAATCGAGCATACAAAGAATATGCTAGTCTTACCAAAAAACATTGATCCCTAACTCAAAGTCCCATCGACTAGGAATATTTAAATTAGGGTTTTAAGGTTTTACGTCTTACTGGTATGATCTCATCATAATCCTAAAACCATAGCCTTAATTTATAGAGTTCATCATAATCTTAAATAAATAATAAGACACTGCATGTGATGAAATAAATGCCTTTATTTATTAAAAATGTCATTACATGAATCTGAAAGACAAAGAACATTCCAAAAATTAATTGGCTTGAGGGCATATTTCTTTCATCGAGCATAGGTCATTATATGTCATATAGGTTGGTTATCCTCCTAACTAAAGAGTGTGAAGATAGTGGTATGGCATACAAGTGAGATGTATGGGTACATCGCCATTGAACGTGACCAACTCTAGAGCATTTTGCTATCGAAGATGTCTCTGATGAGATATAGATATAAGTATCCCTTAGATCTGAGATTATCTCAGTGACTTGTAGGCAACTCACTGTGCTTTGGTACTGGACTAACTGAATTTCTAATTCAATAACGGAAGAATTCTGGGTACAGTCAAGTACTTGCAAAGTCGGTGTGTGATCAAGATGGAATTGACTACTCTAAGAGTTGGAGAAGAATGTATCACTATATTTCAATATAGCAAAACCTTGGCCAGGGTAATCCATCAGATGGATTTGATATTTTGAAATACAATATGGACAATCTAATCAGAGTTGACAGTTGAACTCTGAGGTATCCTTCAAGCATTTTGGTTTAGGAAATGAATTATATAGAAACTATATTCGCATGGATTCTAAGAATGGTGTTCTACATATTCGACCTATCCGACCGTCGGATATCATTGCTAGATGGTCACTTTGATTGATACAAAAATTTATTCCTATGCTATTGGCTTAAGTTTGGACCTATAAAGTCACATACATTAGAGCTCAGATCTGATCGGATGGTTTATCAACATTTGAGAATCGTTCTAGGGTTAAACGATCAATAGGATTGATGTTTAACCTAGTGCAAGTATTGTAGGAGGATTGATTAACAATTCGATTGCTAATTTGCTTAATTTGATTAAACCAAAGGGCTAAGATTAAATCTAATTAAATATGATTTAATTAGATTTAGTTTGAGCTTGATTGGATCATGTCGAATTGACTTATTGGATAAGTCAAGTGCAAGAAAAAACTAGTCTTAGTCTAACTAGGACTTAGATAAACCCAATTTTTTAATTTGATTAAAAAATTAAATTAAAATTAAATCTAATTTAATATAACTTAATTAAACCATTAATTGGGTTAGAACCTAAGTTAATTTAGTTGAGTTGATTTTAGTTTAATTTGGTTTAAGAAACCACTTTGACAAAGTCATAGATAGAATCCTAGTAAGACTAGGATTCCTCCTTGTGCCACCTTAGTCCCAACATCGCCCATGCCTATTTTTTTGGTATTTTTTCTGAAAAATTTTTTTCTTCCTGATTTTCATGTATGCCCCCTCTCTTCCTCTCTTTCTCATATAGTAATTGGGTAGAAGACCAAGTCAAAGAAAGAGTTTGTTTTGATATTGGATTATATGAGATAGAATCCTAACAAATCCAAACTCTTCCCAAAAGGTGCCCCCCCTCTCTCAATTAATTTCTCTCTTATTCCACATGGGAAACTCCTTTTCTTGTGCACCCCTCTTTGCTGGTACATGCCAAAAATTATGGAAGGGGGCGCCCATGAGTTGGGTGCCCTTTGACTTGCCCTATTTGACCTTTTCTTATCTAGTATTTGACCTAGACAAGAACTCTTCTTTTCCTATATATTTTGAATGAATTTTGGCTTGAAATTTTTGTGAGTTATAGATCTTTGAGCAGGATTTGAGGTGTGTAAAAATTAGGAAGAGAAAACCTTTAGACATTGAGATTCAATAGACACAACACTAGGTATCTAGGTGAGAGCAAAGAGAAGAAGAAGAGGGTCTTCTTCTAGGGTTGCTGTGTTCATCTCTTTCCTTCCTTCTTCCTTGGGTTTTCTGAGAGTGTCTCACATCTAAAACCTCTTCTCCTCCTCTCCCTCTTTGGAAGAGTTCAATCTAGAAGAAAGAAGGCATCTGATCAATCGTCAAAAAAAGATCAGTACAGTACTAGCATACTGTACTGATTTCCAGCATCTGGATTTCTGATCATGATCATGGGCTCGTGTGGATGACTTCTAAAGGTCGGATGTATGTACAGCTTGCAACTTCATCCTCAAGCTCGGATCAATGAGTTAGAATATTTAACTCACTTAGATAATAGATCTGATCCATTGGTTTTTTCTTAAATACATGAAATGTAGTGTAGATCTAGGTTGATGTTATCAACCTTTTCTTCTTATTTATTTTTAATTTTAGATTTAAATGCCATGCAATAATTATATAATATGGTTTTAGATTCAGGAATTATCTAATATTTAAAATTTATTAGATTAATTTTTAGTCTTTCATTGCTGATCTAGAAAAAATTTCAAAATCTAGCCCAGAAATCCTAGATCTAGTTCCTGCAGTATCAAGTCACTAGAAGACTTTTTAAGACTCAAATACATGATGGGTAGTCGGTCCAAGATCATTATCTGATGATAATCAAGGACTTAGAAGAGCTTGAGAAGCTTGGTGTCAAGCTAGATAGGGACTTTCAAATTGATGTGATCTTGCAGTCCTTGACTAATGCATATGGGCACTTTATTATGAACTTCCATATTCAAAAGCTGCAATGTACTCTAGCCAAATTGATGAACATACTAGTTAATGCTGAGCTCACTTTCAAAGATTTAAAGGGCTCAGTGCTTGCTGTGGAGCTGACTTCTTTCAAGAGAAAATCTTTTGAAAAGAAGAAGAAGTCTATAAAGAAGCAGAAAACTGAAGATGGGAAGAAGAAGAAGAAGGGAGAGCTGAAGAAGAAGGCCATGGACAAAAAAAATATTTTCATTGCAACATCGATGGCCATTAGAAGCAGAACTATCCTTTATACCTGACCAGTCTAAGGAACAAAAAAGAGGCAGGTCCTTTTGGAGGTATACTCATTATTGAATCAAACCTTATGGTTTCTTCTGCATCTAGTTGGATGCTTGACTTTGGTTTGAGTGCTCACTTGTGCACTTCTATGTAGGATCTTGAGGAGAACAAGAGGCTGAGGAATTTTGAGATGATCCTGCACATCGAGAATAGAGCAAAAGTTACTGCTATGGCCATGGGAACCAACTCTTTTCGACTACCATCAGGATTAAATTTAGTTCTTAGGGACTATTTTTATATGCTTGCAACAAGCAGGAATTTGATTTATATTTTATGTTTAGCACAAAAAGGCTATGTAATTAGTTTTTTTAAGGATAATTATAATATTCTTTTTGAAAGAAACAAAATTACAAGTAGTTTTCTTATAAATGATCTCTATCAATTACATATTGATGTTTCTATTTTCAATATCGAGCAAAACATGAATGCCATAGGATCAATGCAATCTAGGGATAGTCTAAATGATAGGTATCTTTGGCACCTTAAGCTAGGTTATATAGATGAAGACGGGATTAACAAATTAAAAAAATTCAGACTATTGAGTCCATTGACTTTTGAGTCATATCCGATTTATGCATCATGTCTTCAAAGCAAAATGACCAAACTTTCTTTTGTAGGACATGGAGAAAGAACCACTGACCTACTTACCCTGGTACATGGATGTGTGTGGCCTATTTGATGTGCCAGTCAGAGGTAATTATATCTACTTCATCACCTTTACCAATGATTTATCTCAGTATAGATATGTGTACTTAATACGACATAAGTTTGAAGCTTTTGAAAAGTTCAAAGAATTCAGACTTGAAGTAGAAAAATAAATAGAAAAATCCATTAAGGTTCTTCGATCAAATCGAGGAGATGAATATCTTAATTGAAAATTTCTAGACTATCTTAAAGATAATGGCATAGTCTCACAATGAATTCCACCTAAAATGTCTGAACTCAATGGGGTTTCAGAATAGAGAATCTGACCCTATTAGATATGGTCCGATCCATGATGAGCTTCATGGATTTTCCTGATTTTCTTTGGGGATATAGTCTAATAATCGTAATATATTTACTGAATAGGGTTCTCTCTAAAATCATTCCTACCATACCATATGAGATATGGCATGATAAGAAATCAAGTATGAGTCACCTTAGAATTTAGGGTTGTCTAGCTCATATCAAGAGACAGCAGGCGGACAAGTTAAAATCAAGATCCTTTAGAGCTTGATTCATTGGATATCCTAAAGAGTCATTAGGATATTATTTCTATCTTCTAGAAGATCACAATGTGATTGTGAGTCGACATGCCATTTTTCTTGAAAAATAATTTATTCAAGATGGTGGCATCGAAAGATAGATCAAGCTCAAGGAGAAAGTCTTCCAAGAGCAATGAGCTAAGGAACCTATAGAATCCAATTAGATTGAGCCAGTTCAAACATAAGTTCTTCCACCTCATAGGTCAAATAGAATTTTTCATCCTCTTGAAAGATACTTAAGTACTATTTCAAAAGATGTTGAGAAAATATTTCTCACAGAAAATAGGGTTCATAATGATGATCCCAAGATCTATGATGAGACGATATCAGATATCGACTTCGAGAAATCATTAGAGGCAATGAAGTCAGAAATTAACTCAATGCGCTTGAACCAAGTCTAGATCTTAGTAGATCCACCTGAAGATATAGTAGCTATTGGAAGTAATAAAAGAAAAATATTATTTTACGCCACAGGATCGTGTAGATCTGATCAAATCTGAGGGAGATTTTTTTTAAATTTCTAAACGATCCGATCAGATCTAAGAGTTCTCAAATCTAATCATAATAATCTAAAATTAAAATTAAATTAGATTTAATTTAAAGTGCCTGATTGGGTAATCTATTTACCCTGCAATGATCCTATTGATTTCAGAGGTTCTGAAAGGAGCCACGCACGTGCCTGACCTCTATCGGTATCCACTTAGGCAGAATCTGAATGTCTTCTCCTCACAAATTTTTTCTCCAAAAATTAGATCTGGATTTGATCCGAAGAATCTTCAAAACTATTTATGAAAGCAGCCCATCTGTCACACAAACACCGTCGCGTAGATCCTGAATATTATGCCAAAAGCCTTGGACCTTCTTTCCAAATTTGTGCCGAACCTTTTAGACTTATAGAAGAGAAGAAGAGAGAGGATAGAGGGGGCATGGGATATCAGGGATGGAAAACTTTAGGCATGTAAAATTATTTCTTGCATTGAATGCACTTTAATATGAGAAATGCTTTTATGTCCAACACCAACTTAAAGTCCCTTTTGACCAAAATAACTTGTTTATTTTATCATTAGGACTCTAGAACTTATTCTCCACAAAAAATCATCAGATCTCATCTATTTTTTTTGCAAAAAATGATTCAAAAAGGTGTCAGCATGAGTAGATAAGGAATAGTCTACGGCGCCTAGGGCTTTTTCGTCAAGAGTTTGATCCAAATCAAACTCTATCATAACTTGTGCTCTATCACATATCCAAAAATTAGATCAAAATGATTTTTAAAAAATTTTCTAGAAGCATCTGATCAGGTGACCCTCAATTCTATTAAGCAGGTCAACTTTTGACTTTAGTCCAATTTGACTATGAATGAATTTAATTTCTATAATTAATCTGATCTAGACCTATTCCAGTCAGATAAAAATAAATTCTTTCTAAATACAAAAATGAGTCAAATCAAATTTGACTCGATTGTGATGAATCAAAAAAAATTCAGAAGGAAAAAATCAGTTTCAATCATGTGCTAACACGATTATCTTGAACCTGATTGGATCTAATCCTTATCTACCAAGGTAGATAGATCTCCTATTAGTGCAATCCAATTTCTACAATGAACATGCTATAGCCAACATACACCTCAGGATTCTGAATGGCAAGGAGATCGAGTTATGGTATAATCAAACTATAACACCCTCAAGGTGAACTGTTGATGCACCTCAGATCAAAAAACTAGACACACCACTATAGCATCAAGTCAGTCATCGACGAGAAGGTAGACTTCCTTATGACTACTCGAGGTGGTCATGCTCAGTGCCCTCATTCTCTAACGAGTACCTATACTCTCACTCTAGTGTCTCCACACCATAGACTCAAGACACATCTATCCTAAAAAAGCGATCGTACACCAACCTTTCGGATCGATCATCATCCTCATGATGATCCTACGATTGGGAGCAGTTTATGAGTTAATTATAAAAAATCATGTCTTAAATTTTTAACTCCTGAAAATATGAATTGTCATTATCATTAACTCAAAGGATATATCACAAACACTTTTAAATACACACTATAATAGAAAATAATCTATTTATTAATTTATAATCAAAATTATAAAATTGTCCTTAAAAGTGTATTACAAGTGACAGGCAATCTGGCTTCTAGGGCATACATCTAACAAACTCCCACTTGACCTAAAGCCAATTGGCTATAAATCTAAGTCCCATCTTCTCAAGGTGGGCTTCGATCTTTTGCTGGCTCAATAGCTTTGTCAGCGGATCAGCCATATTATCTATAGTGTCGACTCTCTTGACCTCGACATATTCCTTCTCGAGGTAATCGCGGATGAGGTGGTATCACCGCTCGATGTGCTTAGATTTCTGATAAGACCTCGACTTCTTAGCTAGGACTATGGCACCATTGTTGTCGCAATACAGAGGGATGGCATCTGATGGCATCACTCCAAGCTCTACGGCAAACTTCTAATACCAGAATGCCTCCTTTACAGCTTTTAATGCAGTGACGTACTCTACTTTCATGGTGGAATCTGCTATCACAGTTTACTTGAAACTCTTCCAGCTAATAGCACCACCATTATACATAAACAGACTTTCAGATGTCGACTTTCAATCATCTATATCAGACATAAAATCTGAGTCTATATACCCTTGGATCTAGAGTTCTCTATTACCAAAGACTAGAAACATATTCTTAATCCTTCTCAAGTACTTAAGGATACATTTCATAGAAGTCCAGTTCTCTTCATCTGGATTTGACTAATACCTGCTCATGACACTCACAGCATGCACAATATCAGATCGTGTATATAGCATGGCATACATGAGGTTTCCTATTGCTGAAGCATAAGGGATCTTGCTCATGCATTCAATCTCCTTAGGTGTATTGGGACACATCTTCTTGGAGAGATGAATGCCATGTTTGAAGGGTATCAATCTCCTCTTGGAGTTTTTCATGCTAAACCTCTTTAGCATCTCCTCTATGTACATCTTCTGTGAGAGATCTAGCATCCTATTTGGTCTATCTCTATAGACCTTAATTCCTAAAATAAAGGATGCCTCTTAGATCTTTTATGGAGAATTCTTTAAACAACCATATTTTGATTGTAATCAATATGGGAATATCATTTCTAATTAGGAGAATGTCATCCACATATAGTACGAGAAAAACAACAGCACTCCCACTGACCTTTTTGAAAATATAGGGCTCCTCTACATTCTTGATGAATCTAAATAACTTGATCACATCATTGAAACGAGCATTCCAGCTCCGAGATGCTTGCTTAAGTCCATATATGGACCGTTGTAGCTTACAGACCTTGTGATCAGTATCACTGGATGTGAAATCCAGCGGCTGTTTCATATAGATATCTTTCTTAAGATATTTAAGAATATCGTTTTCATGTCCATCTGCCAAATTTCATAATTGGAATAGGTTGCAACAACAAGCAATGTGTGGATGAATTTGAGCATGACTACTGATGAAAAAGTATCTTGATAGTCAATGCCTTCATGCTGACTATATCCTTTTGCTACGAGCCTTGCTTTGAATGTCTCTACATTCCATCGGTACCTATCTTTCTCTTGAAGATCTATTTACACCTAATAGGTACAATACCTTCAGGTGGATCTACCAAGGTCCAGACTTGGTTCGAGCGCATTGAGTCAATCTCTGACTTCATTGCCTCTAACCATTTCTCGGAATCAATATCTGATATCGCCTCATCATAGGTTTTGGGATCATCACCATGAACCCCTTTTCCTGTGAGGAACATTTTCTCTACGTTCTCTAAAATAGTACCTAAATACCTTTCAGGGAGATGGAAAATTCTTTTTGATCTATGAGGTGGATGAGGTAGTAATTGGACTGGCTCAATCTGATTGGGTTCCATAGGTTCCTTGGCTCGTGGCTCTTAGGAGACTTTCTTCTTGAGCCTAATCTATCTTTTGATGCCATTATCTTGAATAAACTATTTTTCAAGAAAGATGGCGTGTCGACTCATAATCACATTGTAATTTTCTGGGAGATAGAAAAATATCCTAATAACTCTTTAGGATATCCAATAAATCGAGCTTTAAAGGACCTAGACTCTAATTTGTCCACCTATTGTCTCTTGACATGGGTCGAACAATCCTAAATTCTGAGATGACTCAGACTTGGTTTCTTACCATGCCATATCTCATACGGTGTGGTAGGAACGGTTTTAGATGGAACCCTATTCAATAGATATATAACGATCAACAGACTATATTCCTAAAGAAACTCAGGAAGGTCCATAAAGCTTATCATGGATCGAACCATATCTATTATGGTCCGATTTCTCCATTCTAAAATTCCATTGAGTTGAAGCATTCCAGATGGAGTCCATTATGAGAGTATGCCATTATCCTTAAGATAGTTTAGGAATTTTCGATTAAGGTATTCACCTTCTCGATTTGATCGAAGAATCTTTATGGATTTTTCTATTTATTTTTTTACTTCGAGTCTGAATTCCTTGAACTTTTCAAAAGCTTCAGACTTGTGTTGCATCAAATACACATATCCGTATCGAGACAAATCATCGGTAAAGATGATGAAGTAGATGTAATTGCCCCTAACTGATACATCAAATAGACTGCATACATTAGCATGTACTAGGGCAAGCAAGTCTGTGGCCCTTTCCCCATGTCCCACAATAGAAAGCTTGATCATTTTGCCATGAAGGCATGATTCATAAATCGGATATGACTCGAAAGTCAATGAACTCAATAGCCCAGATTTCTCCAATTTGTTAATCTTGCCTTCAGCTATATAACCTAACCTAAGGTGCCAAAGATACCTATCGTTTAGACTATCCTTAGATCATTTTGATCCTATGGTATTCACGTTTTGCTCGATATTAAAAATAGAGACATCAATATGTAATTGATAGAGACTATTTATAAGAAAATCACTTGCAATTTTATTTCTTTCATAAAGAATATTACAATGATCCTTAAGAAAACTAATTACATAGCCTTCAAGTGCTAAACGTAAAACAAAAATCAAATTCCTACTTACGCAAGCACATAAAAACAGTCCCTACTAAGTCTAATCCTGACGATAATCGTAGAGGATAGGTTTTCACGGCCATAGCAGCAACTCTTGCTCCATTCTTGATGCATAAGATCATTTCACCATCCTTCAGTCTTTTGCTATCCTCAAGATCCTGCATAGAAGTGCATAAGTGAGCATTAGAATCGGAGTCAAGCACCCAACTAGATGCAGAAGAAATTGTAAGATTAGATTCTATAACAAGCATACGTTCAGAAGGACCTGCCTCCTTCTTGTTCTTTAGGTTAGCCAGGTAAAGAGGATAGTTCCGCTTCTAATGGCCGTCAGTATTGTAATGAAAATATTTTTCTTTATCAGCGGCCTTCTTCTTCAGCTCTGCCTTCTTCTTCTTCTCATCATTCATCTTATGCTTCTTCGCGGACTTTTTCTTCTTTCCAAAAAACTTTCTCTTGAAAGAAATCCATTTCACAGCAAGTACTGAGCCTTTAAAACTATTCATAGAAAGCTCAGTAGTAACCAGCATATTCATGAGCTCAACCAAGGTATTCTGAAGTTTATGCATATGGTAGTTTATGATAAACTGCCCATACGCATCAGTCAAGGACTATAGAATTATGTCAGTCTGTAGATCCTGATCTAACTTAAACATCGAGCTTCTCAAGCTCTTTCAAGTCCTTGATCATCATAAGATAATGACCTTGGACTGACTGTCTATCATGCATTTGAGCCTTAAAAGTCTTTTAGTGACTTGATATTTGGCTGCATGACTCTGTTCACCAAGCAACTCTTGCAGGTGAGCCAACATTTGGTGACTAGTCTTAATGTCTTCATGTTGGCACTGGAGCTCATCAGACATCGAGCCCAACATGTAATACCCGGCTTTATTATCTTCATCCATCCACTTCTCGAGAGATGCTCTTTGATCAGTGGATGGACGAACTGGTAAGGTGGGAGGATCCTATTCCAACATATGAGTCAACTTCTCGAAACCTAAAATAATTTTGAAGTTCCAGAGTCAATCCTTGTAGTTAGGTCCGATCAGTTTATGGGTGTCCAAGATATGGGATAGTGGGTTGAACGCAGATATTTTTCTATAGAGAGTCAAAATTTTTAGTTAGATTTTATATTTAGACTTAAATAATTTATTTAAAAATTTTATTTTTAAATAAATTAGACTTTCACTATTTACTCGGATCTCTACACTCCCTTAGTAGAGTGCGAAAATCTTCATGATTGTAGATTTCTAATGAGTGGAGCGGTCCCACCAACTGACTCACCACCTCATCTAACAATTATTATTGTGGATCAATCGATGAGTGGATAACTCTTATCCAATGATTCTCTAATCATGGTGCACCCAAACTTGGTCTTTAATTCATGAATCTCACCATGTCCAGAATATTGATCCACTCCTTAGTTAAGTCAGACCCATCATTTGCAAAGATTGGATTCCTGATTGGATCCCTCACCATATCCAAAACATTGAGCCCATCCCATCCTCCAACCCATAGCATCCAATGCCTAATAGACATGGTTGCATCTTTTCGGTGCAACTGAACCACTGTATTCAGTCGAGAACAATCAACCCCAGGAAGGGCCCACACATCTACAATGGTGGAAGATCTTAGACTTAATATTTTCTTAGGAAGATTTAATTTAGATCTCTTTAAACTTGACTTAACTTAGTCATAATAATTATGACGAAACTAGTGGCATGGGTTGGCTTGAATTGTTAGCCACCTCAAATCAGAACTAGATCGACATAAATGATCAAGTGAGATCACTGAAAGGGATATGCCATTAACTTGATAAGAATGCATTCAGATCGAGTAGCTCCCAATTAAAAATCAATCGGTCGGATCTACCAAACTTACCTTAGACACCAAATTATTGAATCAGAGCCAATTGGGTTAGCTTACAATCCAGGCTCAAACCGCGAAGCCAAATTAGATCTTGATTTGATCAAGTCACATCTCAATGTAATTCGATCTTGACCCATACTTAATCCTATTAGGCTGGTCAAATCTAAGCTTTCTTTGATCCCACCTAACCAACTCTTGATTCGATTTGATCAACCGTTAAACCTAATTAAGCTATCCAAGTCCAAACCCAATTTTATGAAGATGTCTTAGATCTAAAAATTTATAATTTTAGATTTAATTAATTTCATAATCTTAATTCTTAATTAAGTTTTGGGTTCATTAATAAAACATGTAATAGAAATCCTAGGATTTTAGGATCTAAGATTTTGCAAAAAAATAAATTCTGATTTCTGATTAAGGATGAACGCGCAACACCCCTACACACCATAAGAACACCCCATCGAATTGAAGGAGAGGGCCTTTAAATCTTACTTTATTCTTATGATCGGACGGCCATGAAAAATTTCTTAATCAGAAATATATTTTTTTTACTACAAAACTAGTTAGATCATATATTATATATAAAAAGATCTAACTAAAACATGTCTTACCTATATCTCATATATCATCAATATGCATACTTTCAAATCTAAAATATCACATATTAAATTTGAAAAATAAAATTTTAAATTTGATCGTATCAAAATTAAAACTATTCTAGACATCTTATAGAACTATTCTACGACTAGTCTAAGCATGCAACTTTCATATCTCATATGAATAAATAAAAAATTAAAAATTTTATTTTTTATTTTTAGATCTAATTATAATAATTATAATATCAAAAAAATAAAAATTAAATAGATCTAAAATTATATTTAATCAAATTAAATACATGATCATACTAGACTACACATAGAACTATTCTATACCTAGTCTAATCATGCATCTCATACATATTAGATCTAAATTATTTGATTTTTAATTTTTTAATTTTAGATCTAATTACATCTAATGTGATATCTAAAATCTTTTAATATCAGATCATAAATAAAAATAAAATTAAATCTAAGATAGATCTGAAGAACTGCTAACGTAGCTCTGATACCAGTTGAAGGAAAAGTACTATTTTCCACCATAAGATCGTGAGATCTGATTAGATCTAAGGAGAATTTTTCTAAAAATTTTTAAATAATTCGATCAAATCTAAGAATTCTTAGATCTAATCATGGTAATCTGATAATACAAATTAAAATTAAATTAAATTAAATTAAATTTAAAGTACTTGATTGGATAATCTAATCATCCTGTAATGATCCTATTGATTCTTGAGGTTCTAGAAGGTGCCATGCATGCACCTGACCTCTACCAGTATCCACTCGAGCAGGATTTGAACATCTTCTCCTCATGAACCTTTCTTCCAAAAATTAGATCTGAATTTGATCCAAAGAATCTTCAAAACTATTTTTGAAGGCAGCCCCTCCATCACACGAACATCATCGCGTAGATCCTGAATATTATGCCAAAAACCTTGGACCTTCTTCTCATATTTGTGCCTAACATTTTAGTCTTGTAGAAAAGAAGAAGAGAAAGGATAGAGGGGGTGTGGGATATTAGGGATGGTAGACTTTGGGCATGGAAAATTATTTCTTGTATTGAATGCACTTTGACGTGAGAAAGGCTTTTATGTCCAACGCCTACTTAGAGTCCCTTTTGACCAAAATAACTTATTTATTTTATGATTAGGACTCTAAGACTTATTCTCCATAAAAGATTATCAGATCTCATCTATTTTTTTTTTCTAAAATGATTCAAAAAGATATCAGCATGAGTAGATAAGGAAGAGTCCACTATGCCTATGACTCTTCCCTCAAGAGTTTGATCTAAATCAAACTCTATCATAACTTAGTCTAGATACCTCCAAAAATCACAAAATTTGGTACACCTAATGCACAAATCATCCAATGCATAACTCATGCTCTATCACATATCCAAAAATTAGATTAAAATAATTTTTAAAAAATTTTCTAGAAGCATCTGATCAGGTGACCCTCAATTCTCTCAAACTGATCAACTTTTGACTCTAGTCCAATTTGATTATGAATGGATTTAATTTCTATAATTAATTTGATCTAGACTTATTTCAGTCAGATAAAAATAAATTTATTCTAAATACAAAAATGGGTCAAATCAAATTTGACTCGATTATGATGAATCAAAAAGATTTCAGAAGGAGAAAGTCAGGCTCAATCATGTGCTAGTACGATTACCTTGAACCTGATTGGATCTAATCCAAATCAATCAAACTGGCTTAGCTTAATTGATGACATCCAGATCCAAATTCTTATTTGTACGATCCAGTTAGATTCAATTCTTTATTGTAATAAGACATGTTGCAATCTTCATTATTGATATCATTGAAACACCTTTCGATGGATCAAAACTTTTTTGATTCATACAATTAGAATGATTGATATTCAAAATCATTCTAATTGCTCCTAATGATACCTAGCAGTATATGGTGGCAATCCATCAGAACTAAAAGCAAATCTCTCAGTATAGTTACCTGTGTGATTGGGTTCTTCTATCTTGAGCTCCAACAGGATTAGGGTTAAGGTGAACTCATCAAACCCAATGTCCATCATATAAATTAATCATTCGATCGAATCCAATGTTAAACCTAATAGAAACTCTTTCTATCATCTTCACTCTGCCATGATCATGGACTTATGGACTCAATCTCATGATTATTATAGGGCTATTCCTCATCTACCGAGGTAGATAGATCTCCTATTGGTGCAATCCAATTCCTACAATGAACATGCTATAGCCAACATACACCTCAGGATTCTAAATGGCTAGGAGATCGAGTTATGGTGTAGTCAAACTATAACACCCTCAAGGTGAACTATCGATGCACCTCAGATCAAAGAACTAGATACACCACTAGAGCATCGAGATAGTCATCGATGAGAAGGTAGACTTTCTTATGACTACTCGAGATAGTCATGCTCAGTGCCCTCGTTCTCTAACGAGTACCAGTACTATCACTTCGATATCTCCACACTATAGACTCAAGACACATCTATCCTAAGAAAGCGATCATACACCAATCTTTTGGATCGATCACCATCCTCATGATAATCCTATGGTCGAGAGCAGTTTATGAGTTAATTATAAAAATTCATGTCTTAAATTTTTAACTCTTGAAAATATGAATTGTCATTACCATTAACTCAAAGAATGTATCACAGACACTTTTAAATATACATTATGATAGAAAATAATCCATTTATTAATTTATAGTCAAAATTATAAAATTATCCTTAAAAATATATTATAAGTAACAGCCAATCTGGCTTCTAGGGCACACATCTAACATGTAAATAGATCTTCAAGAGAAAGATGGGTGTGGATGGAAATGTAGAGACATTCAAAGCAAGACTTATAGCGAAAGGGTATAGTCAGCACGAAGGCATTGACTATCAAGATATCTTTTCGTCAATAGCCATGCTTAAATCCATCCATACATTGCTTGCTATTGTAGCCTATTTTGATTATAAAATATGGTAGATGGATATGAAAATAATAATTTTAAATGGATATCTTAAGAAAGATATCTATATGAAACAGCCATTTGGTTTTACATCCAGTGATGATGATCATAAGGTATGCAAGCTGCAAAGGTCCATATATAGACTTAAGCAAGCATCACGAAGCTGGAATGCTCGTTTTAATGATGTGATCAAATAGTTTGATTTCATAAAAAATAAGGAGAAGCCATATGTATTCAAAAAGATGAGTGGGAGTATTGTTGTCTTCCTCGTCTTTTATGTGGATGATATCCTTCTAATTGAGAATGATATTCCCATGTTGATCATGATTAAAATATGGTTGTCTAAAGAGTTCTCTATGAAAAATCTAGAAGAAGCATCCTTTATTCTAGAAATAAAGATCTATAGAGATCGATCGAATAGGATGCTAGAACTTTCATAAAAGATATACATAAAGGAGGTGCTAAAGAGATTTAGCATGAAAAACTCCAAAAGAGGTCTAGTACCTTTTAGACATGGTATTCATCTCTCGAAAAAGATGTGCCTTAGTACACCTAAGGAGATTGAATGCATGAGCAAGATCTCTTATGCTTCGGCAATAGGAAGCCTCATGTATGCCATGCTATGTACACGACCTAATATTGCCCATGTTGTGAGTGTCACGAGCAGGTATCAGTCAAATCCAGGTAAAGAGCACTGGACTTCTGTGAAGTATATCCTTAAGTACTTGAGAAGGAATAAGGATATGTTTCTAGTCTTTGGTGATCGAGAACTCTAGGTCTAGGAATATACATACTCAAATTTCATGTCCGATATAGATGATCGAAAGTCGACATCTGAAAGTTTGTTTGTATGCAATGGTGGTGTTGTTAGCTAGAAGAGTTCCAAGCAGATGGTGAGAGCAAACTTCACTATGAAAGCAAAATACATCACTATGTCAAAAGCTAAAAAAAAGGCATTCTGGTATAAGAAGTTCACCGTAGAGCTCGGAGTGATGCAATCGGATACCATCCCTTTATACTGCGACAACAATGGCGCCATAGTCCTGGCTAAAGAGCCGAGGTCTTATCAGAAATCCAAGCACATCGAGCAGCTATTCCATCTCATCCACAATAACCTTGAGATGGAATACGTCGAGGTCAAGAGAGTTGACATCATAGATAATGCGGCTGACCCACTAACGAAGTCGTTGGAACAACAAAAGATCAAAGCCCATCTTTAAAAGATGGGACTTAGATTTGTAGTCAATTGGCTTTAGGTCAAGTGGGAGTTTGTTAGATGTGTGCCCTAAAAGCCAGATTGACTAAACACTTATAATACACTTCTAAGGACAATTTTATAATTTTAATTATAAATTAATAAAAGAATTATTTTCTATCATAGTGTGTATTTAAAGTGTCTATGGTATATTCTTTGAGTTAATGATAATGACAATTCATATTTTCAAGAGTTGAAAATTTAAGACATGAATTTTTATAATTAACTCATAAACTGCTCATGACCGTAGGATCATCATGAGGATGGTGATCGATCTAGAAGATTGGTGTATGATCACTTTCTTAGGATAGATGAGTCTTGAGTCTACGGTATGAAGATACCGAAGCGAGAGTATAGATACTCGTTAGGGAACAAGAGCACTGAGCATGACCATCTCGAGCAATCATAAGGAAGTCTATCTTCTCATCGATGACTGGCTCGATGCTATAGTGGTGTGTCTGATTCTTTGACCTGAGGTGCATCGGCAATTCACCTTGAGAGTGTAATAGTTTGACTACAAAATAACTCGATCTTCTAGCTATTCGGAATCCTAAGGTGTATGTTGGCTATAGCATGTTTGTAGGAATTGGATTGCACCAATAAGGAATCTATCTATCTCGGTAGATAAGGAGTAGCCCTATGATGATCATTAGATTGAGTCCATAAGCCCATGGCCATGGCAATATGATGATGATAGAAAGAGTTTCTATTAGGATTTTACATAGTCCTCGAATTGAATGGTTAATTCATATAATGGATATTGGGTTTGACGAGTTCACCTTAATTCTAATCCTGTTGGGGCTTAAAATAGAAGAATCCAATCACACAGGTAATTACACTGAGAGGTTCACTTTCAGTTATAATGGCTTGCCATCATATGCTACTAGATGTCACTGATAGATTTTGAGAGTAATTAGGATGATCTTGATGATTGATTATTCTAATTGTATGAATCAGAAAAATTTTGATCCATCGAAAAATATTTCGATAATATCGATGATAGAGATCATGACATATCTCATTACCATACGAAACTGAATCTAATTGAATCACATAAATAAGGGTTTAGGTCTGGATGTGATCAATTGAGCTAATCTTATTTGATTGATTTGGATTATATCTAATTAGGTTCAAGTCGTGCTAGCATACGATTGAGCCTAACTTTCTCCTTCTGTAGTCTTTTTGGTTCATCTTGGATAAGCCAAATTAGTTTGGGCTCACCAGAGAACCCTATAAGGGTTTGTCTTTGTCTGACTGGAGCCTGTCCAGGTTAGAAAGGGATGTCTTAATCCATTAGATGGAAATAAGACAACACCTGCCAATTCTTCTACCACCTGTCATTTTTGGTTCCATCAAGACATTGACCCATCATTTGACCAAGTCTTTGCAAGAATTAAAGTAGAAATTATGCACCCCTTATTCTCTTCTAAATGGCACACGTCCCAAGGGAGTTTCATGAACAAATTAAGGTGTGCCCATCTCATATTTGTGGTGCACAAATTTAAGGAGGCGTGGAAGAGTTTGTTATGGAACAAACTTTTGGAGATAAACCCCATGCCATACCTCTTTCTCTATCTTATTTGTGCGACACCTTTGGGAAATTTTTGGACGAGAAAAACTTGATGGGATCAGGTATTCAACATGGGATTTCATATGGGAATTTAATTTGATCAAGCAATTTGATTGCTTGATCAAATAGGACTCCTAGGCTGCACTAGGTCTACAAAGAGACCTCTTGTCAAAGGAGTTTGTAATTATGATTAGATCTTGGCGAAGCCCTGCCTCTCCCACCATCTCCATGCCCCTTATTTAGATCTCTCCTCCTTCATGCCCAAGTGTTGGGTAAAATTCCAGCAAAGAAGATCCAAGATGATTGGTGCCAGGATCAGTCAAAAGAGCCGACGATGTTCGCGAGATGGATGTTCTATCTTTGATGATCATCTTGAAGGATCTATAGATCAGATCTTCGTAGAAAAGATTTACTAGGAGAAGACGTCTAGATCCAGCTCGAGTGAACTTTGGTAGAGCCAGGCACATGCTTGGCTCCATCCAGAACCTTAGAAACTTCAGGATCATCGATAAGATAATCAGATTAATCAAATAGGTACTAAAATTAAATTTGATTTAATTTATTTTTAGTTTTAATATCAGATCTATAAAATTAGATCCAAGATGTCTCATATCTGATTAAAATTTTTAAAAAAAATTTAAATGTTCATTCAGATCCAATCAAATCTGAACGATCTTATGATGAAAATAAGGCTTTTTCTTCAATAGTAACACCATTCATAATGACATTACAAAATTTTTTCTTTATTAAAATTTTATAATTTTCTTTGGCCAAAAGGCCTATAGAAATAATATTCAAAAAAAAACTAGGACAAAAGTGAGAATCACTAAGAACAATAGTATGAAACTTAAATACAAGTTTCAAGATTTCTAATGCTAGAACTGGAACTGGTCTTCCATCTCCAATGTTTAGGAATCTCTTATCTTGCTCGAATCTCCTACTGACCTACAACCCCGATAATAAATTACAAATATGGTAAGGGCTACTGGTATCCAATACCCAGCCAGTGATATTATAAATAAAGAAATTGCAAGAAGTTATCATATAAATACCTTGCCTAGCAACAGCTTACTTTTTCCTTAGCCTATTTGAGTCCAAAGAGGCAATGTATTGAGGATAGTTTCTCTTCTAATACCCCCGCTTCTTGTAAAGAAAGCATTCAGCTTGATTCTTATCAGGCTTTATCTTCTTGGTCTGGCCATGCACAGATGTTCCAGCTTAAACTTGCACCTTCTTGGACTTTTTTTTCTTATTCTTCTTTCCTTTCTTAGAGGATTGAGAACCAGAAAAAGAACCTCCCACTAAGTTCATCGACTCCTTATGGAGCTGATGATCCTTCTCAAAGTTTTGAAGTAACCTCAGTAACCCATGGTAGTTAACTTTAGGTTTTGTCATTCTGTAATGAGTAAGGAATGAGAGATAAGACTTAGGTAGCGAGTTCAATATTGCATCTTTTTCCAACTGCTCATGCAAGAAAAGTCGAGCTTGCTCAAACGCTCTATTAGCTCGATTATGTACAGTACATGATCAGTGACTAAAGCTCCATCCTTCATCCTAGCATTAAAGATGGCACAACTAGTCTTGTGCCTCTCAATATCATCGGATGTGCCAAAAGACTCCTTCAATACTTGAAGCATGTCTTTTGGCTGAGCTGGCTCGAACATGCGACTAAACTCATCGCTCATAGCCGTCAGTATAATACAATGCATCATGGTTCGATCACTGAGCCACTTCTGGTAAGTATCTCTGACTGACCCACGTGCATTTATAGCTAGCTCCTCAAGTGCTGGATCTGTCAACACATACAAGATTCATTTATGCTCTAGTACAATCTTCAACTTACGGTACTAGCTATTGAAATTGGATCCCACCAGCTTATCATTATCTAATAATGATCGTAGCAAAAAGAAAGTGGCTATATCTACATCAAGAAAAATCAAAACCTAATTAGTAATTGATTCATTAAACCTAAAGATTTAAACTTTAATCAAAAGATTCTCCCACTATTTTATTCGAATTGGTAGTCTCTACCTCTAATTCAAGGAATTACTCTAATTTCTTAGTGGATATTAAAATCCACATAGACTGCACATAAGCCTAACTTTGGTTAGTCAATCCATGTACTAAGGATAGGTTCAAAATCAATTATTTTTCTAAATAATTTCTAGTAATTTAATTTTACCCTAGTCCCTAGTCAGTAAGCTTTGGCCCGCACTGAAAGGTCCGATTAAGTCTAACTATTAACATGATCATACTTGGTCTATCTAACCAATGAATGATTAAGTCCAACTTTGGTTGGTCAACCTAACCACTATTTAGAAAGATGAGGTCAAGAAGTCATATTATGAATGATAATTCCACTAATCGATAAGCACCAGGCTTTTAGACCTTTAATGATTGTCCAACTAATGGACTCATTACCATTCACTTAATGGGAGGCTATGATCTAGTTATCACCATAACTATTTCATTTTTAGGGACCTAATAATTTTAGAGGATTTAATTAATTTTATTTAAAGAAGAGAAAAAGTTAGATGAACCAGCTTGTCATGATCCTCCCACTGTTCTACCAAGTCAGATTAAGGGAGACCATTAATAGACTGATCAGTCATACTAATTTATCTAGCTAACATGGGTCAGCTCGAATTATCAAGTGATTGAATTAAAACATAATTTCACTAAGAAGGCCAGGCAAGTAAGATCGACGAAAGGATCTATCAAAATTTGCCTTGAATACCATCAAAAATGGTCAGGTAAGTAGGCTGCCAATTAAAAACCACATGTCTGGATTGTCAGACTCACCTTAAACACCAATTGGTTAATTAGTTTTGATTGAATCAACCTAACAGTTCGTGTTAGACCGCGTAGCCAAGAATTAAGTCCATCTTGGTTCTCGTTAAAAATATGGACTTGACCAACTACAACTATTGTAATCGATCTAGAGAATCCTTGGCCTAATATAAGATAACTATTGATTAGATTTAGTCAATTCTCTGATTAAGTCCATTCTTAAATTTAACCTTAAGTCTAACCTAATTAATGGACTTAATTTCCACTAATCCATTAATCCAAAGTATTATGATTTATATCTAAGGATCTTCAATTCACAATCCTAAATCTTAATTAAGTTTTGGGCTAAGGGTTGGGGTTTGATATTTTAAAAATAATTTTTCTTATTTATAAAATATTTTTACAACATAGTTCTATCAACTAGTTGTATATTTGATTTATAATCAATATGCAAATAAAATAAACATGAAACTAGTTTACATCTAATCTAAACATGTTCATATAATTGAAACTATTTCAATTCTAATCAATCATAAATCACCTTAGACCAAATCTAACATATTTATGATAATAAAAAATTAGATTAAAATATTTTTAATTAAATTATAAAATTTTTTAGATCTAATCTAAACTTTTATAATTAGGATTTTAGATCAACACATACTAGGACAACTTCTCCACTGTAAGGGATAAACCTTACAGTAGGACAATCTTATAATTAGTCCATACAATCTAAAATATTTATTTTTAAATTTAAATAAATTTAAATTTAATAAATTATAAATTAATTTAGATCATATCTAATAAATTTATAATTTACATTAGATCTATAAGAACTAGGATAACCTCTCCACTGTAAGGGGTAAACCTTACAGCAGAACAACCTTATAATCAGTCCATATGATCTAATTTTTAATTTTAAATTTTACATCAGATTATAAATTAGATTTAATTTAAAAAAATCTAAACATGTATCACAAATCATGTAATAAAGAACCATGCTCTGATACTAATTGAAGGAAACAGATCTAGAGTTTCAGGATTATATTTTGAAATTTTTTCAAAAGCATGCAATAGAAGAGATGAATTAATCATATTAATTCACAAATAATACAAGAAAAGTCCTAGATCTAGGATCTTATTACATGATTTAAGTATATAATTAAATTAAAAATTAAAATATTAGAAAAACACATGTTGATCATATCAACAACAAACTATAGTGGATCAGATCTAGATATGAATTTAGGAGATCAAATCATTATTACCTCTACAAGTTAGACTCTATAGCTCGTTGATCCAGGGCTGAGGTTGCTGCTCTGAGCCACACATATGTCCGATCTCTATAGGATGTCCACACAAGCCCTCGATCACTGATCAAAAATTCGATGGTTGGAAATCAACACAGCATGCTAGTACTGTACTGATCCTTCTTCGATGGTCAATCTGGATCTTTCTTCTTCAAATCTTAGACTCTCCAACTTATAGAAGAAAGGGAGAAGACTTGTAAATCTGAGACACCTCTCAAAAACTCATAAAAAATGGAGGAAAAAATTTTTTAGTAAAAACCCTAGAAGAAGATCCTTCTTCTTCCTTGTTTCTCTCACCAAGACACTTGAGATTGTGTCTTCTCAAAACCCCGCGCCTAATGGTTTCCACACCCAACTTTTCCCATGCCCAAAAGTCTCTCTCTTAGATGAATAATCTCTTAAAGAATTAGAGCCAAAGATCCTTTAAATAGAGAGTTATGTAACAATCCTTATCTAGGTCAAATACCTAGACAAAGAATGTCCAAAAAGGGCAAGACAAGGGGCACACAACTTTTAGGCACCCTCTCTTTTTTCTTTGGCGTGGACCATCAACTTTTGTTGCACAAAAACCTCCTTATTTCCATCAAAAATTTCAGAGAAAAATCAAGGATGTGGGTGGTAGAAAAAAGGGAGGAGTTTTAGTTACTTAAAATTCTATCTCATAAAATTTAAATCAAAATCAACTCCTTGTTTGACTTGGTCCACAATCAATTTCCATGCAAGAAAGAAAGGAGAGCAAGGGGGCACATGTGAAGGCAAGGACATGGAGAGTTTTGTCACCAAGACTTCTAAGAAATAGGATGGGGGGCATTGGGACTAAGGTGGCACAAGGATAAGGAAGTCCTAGTCACACTAGGACTTCCAATTTGACTTGGTCAAACATAATCTTTTAATCAAATTAAATCAAAATTAATCTAACCAAATTAGAATAGGTCTTAGTGCAACTAATAATCTAATTAAATCATATTAAATTAGATTTAATTCTAATTTAATTTCTAATTAAATTAGAGATTGGGTTCAAATAAGTCCTAATTGAACCAGGACTAGTTCTTCCTTGCAATTGGCTCATTCAATAAACCAATTAGACTTGATCCAATCAAATCCAAACTAAATATAATTAAATTATATTTAATTAAACTTAATCTCAGTCCTCTGACTTAATCAAATTAAGTCAGTTAGCAATCTAATTATTAATCGATCCTCCTGTAACATTTGAATTAGGTTAAACATCAATCATATTGATTGTTTAATTCTAGAATGATTTTTAATCAGCATTCAACCATCCGATCAGATCGAGAACTCTTATGTGTATGATCCCATAGGTTTAAACCTAGGCCAGTAGCATATAAATAAATTTTTATACCAATCAGAGTGACCATCTAGCAATGGTACCCGACGGTCGAATAGTTTGAATGTGTAGAACAATATCCTTAGAACCCATGTGGATATAGTTTCTATATAATTCATCCCCTTAACTAAAATGCTCATAAGATATCTCAAAGTTTAAATGTTAATCCTGATTAGGTCATCCACATTGTATTTCAAAATATCAAATCCATCTTATGGATTATCCTGGCTAAGGTTTTGCTATATTGAAATACAGTGACACATTTTTCTCCAACTCTTGGAGTGGTCAATCACATTTTGATCACTCACCGACTCCGCAAGTACTTGACTATGCCCATAAACCTTTCATTATTGAATTAGAAATTTAGTTAGTTCGGTATCAAAGCATAATGGGTTGCTTGCAAGCCACAATAGTAATCTCAGGTCTAAGGGACACTTATACCTATATTCCATTAGAGCAATTTTTGATGGCAAAATGCTCTAGAGTTAGTTATGTTCAGTAATGATGTACCCTTACATCTCACTTGTATGCCATTCCAGTATCTCCACACTCCTTGGTTAAGAGGACAACCAACCTATATGGCATACAGCGACCTATGCTCGATAAACATTGTCATTCTAATTAACATCCTATCATTTGGTCGTAAACAATTTTAAGGACTAATCGATAAATCCTCTCTTTATCGAATCTAAATAGTCCTAAGGACTTCATCACAACAATGAAGTTCGTTAGAAAATAAAAAAAACTTATGATGAAAAATACCAAAAATATATTTTATTAATTAATGAATCAATTATAATTATAATATAGCTCAACCATTAACAAGCTGATGATTGACTTTGGAACATATTTTCCAACAACTCCTATTTGTCCTAAAGCCACTCGGCATATTATCTAATACCCATCTTTGACTTATGGTTGTTGAGCTTATTTATCGCCAAGGCTTTAGTGAAGGGGTTGGCTAGGTTCTTCTTTTCGTCGATCTTCTAAAGGTCGATGTCACCTTGATCCATGATCTTTCAAACAAGATGGTAGCGGTGTAGTATATGCTTCATCCGCTGATGTGCCTTTGATTCTTTTGTCTGAGCAATGACATCAGTGCTGTCATAGTAGAGTAGGACTGAACCATCAAGAGAAGATGCTACTCTAAGCTCGATGATAAATTTTCTCAGCCATACAGCTTTTTTCATGGTATCTGATGCTGCAATGTTCTCTGCTTTATAAATAGAGTTTGCCATAGTATGCTGCTTGAAACTCTTTCAATAAATGGCTCCATCATTTAGGATAATGATATAATCCGACACGTTTCTACTATCATCATGGTCAAATTAAAAGCAAGAGTTAGTAAATCCCATAAGTTTTAGATCTGACTCGTCATAAACCAACCATTGACCCTTAGTATTTCTTAAATACTTAAGGATGGCTTAATGGTTCTCTCCTAGATCAGATTAGTATCTACTTACTACTCCCAGTGAGTATGCCACATCTGATCTCATATATATCATGGCGTACATGATAGGTTCCATTGCCGAAGCATATGGGACTCTACTCATGCTTTCTCTCTTCAGGAGTTGTCGGACAATCCTTCTCCGAGAGAAAAATTTCATAGCCTATCGAAAGATAGCCCTTTTTGGAATTTTCCATGCTGAACCTCTTTAGCATAATTTCTATGTACGTGGACTCGAATAATCCAAGCATCCTCTTAGATCTATCCCTATAGATCTTCATCCCTAGGATGTAGAATGCCACCCAAGTCCTTCATGATGAACTGAGATGACAACCAAATTTTTAATTCTTACAGTGTAGGAATGTCATTCCCAATTTAGAGAATGTCATCCACATATAAGACAAGGAATGGGTCAATCAAAATTTTCTTTCTATCGATCTTCTGGAGCTCAACATCATCTCGTTCCATGATCTCTCATCCAAGGTGCTAGCAATGCAGAATGTGCTTAGTACGATGATATGCCTTCGACTCCTTCACTTAATTTTATTTAGTTAAATTTTAGAGTTAATTTATTATTAATTCCTCGATAACATATTGATATTGTGTTTAGAATGACTTATATGCTTGTAGAGAGAGTTCTTCATGAGTATGCGGTGGTTGCCATAACCCCTAGACTCGCAAATCTCAAGTTAGGGGCATGACAGATAGGCTCCTTCATGATCCTCATTGAGAATGGAGGGTTGGTGGAGAACTTTAGGTCATTCCCAAGCTTGGCTTGGTGCCACTTTAGCACCTTGAGACATCGATCCATTTCCTTCATCTTGTGATTGATGTCTACCTCCCTCATAGAGACTCTCTCAAATCAATGGGGAGAAGACTAACTTGTTGTTGGACCTTCTAAGAAGATGAATAGTTGAGGGATAGGTGCTTCGTACCCAGTCTTAGGCTATACAAATGAGTGGTGGCTATGAGGAGCCTTCCTTGGGCTCCAAGGGCAAGAATAGTGATTGTGTGAAACTCACTCTAGGCTCTGATAAGGGGACTGATGGCTGTAATGAGCCTTTTAAGGCTCCGAGAGTAGGAGTGATGACTCCACTCCATCCTTTAGGAATAAGAATGGTGGCTAAATTGAAACTCCATGATAACCCAGCTCGTGAGCCTCTTGGTGTTACTATTATTGTTGCTAAGGGTTGGCGGTTATCTGTTGCAGGTTTTGGATGATTGGATGACTATAGTTAGTAACTAAACCTATTGTAAGAGCATCTAAAATTGCTCGATAGCGACCATTAGAGCTGCTTGTGGATCTGGTGGAGACAAAGCCCTTTGTAGACTGTATAAAGTTGTTGGACTCTACTAGTGCATCTAGCTGGACAATGGATGTAGTTGCCTATGCTCTTCAAGATTTTATAGCTATTGTTAGATAGAACCTCTGGTAATGAGATCGAGGCCCTCTTTCTAGTGCCAATTAATCTATTACCATTAGAAGCTAGTCTGACTAAGATGTCGAGCTAGTCGGTGTACTAGAGGGCTCGATGGAGTGTTGAGTGGACCAGATGAGTCGGTGGAGATCTTGACATGCCTTGCAAATTTGTGGGTGGTTGTTGTTGGGACTTAGAGATGATCTCTATAGAACTAATCACACCTGAGAGGTGGTTGAGGGAAGGGGGCCACACTCGGACCTTCATGCCAACACCAAGCCTAGTCTTGAAATAGCATAAACAAAAAAGCTCTCATGCCATAGTGTCTAAAGGGGAACCCTTCAATGCCTAAGTCAGATAACTCTTAGGGAGTAGTGGAGGTGCTGTGAGAGTGGAAGAGTGGTAGGAACTCAAAAGTACTTAGGACTTAAGACTTAGCACTTGGGGTTAGAGCTTGAACTTGAAATTTACTTGGAGAGTCCCTTTAAGGTGGATTATATAGATGAGGATGGATACTCGTTGCTATAGAATCTTGAGATATGTTGATTAATTGTTTTAGATAACTAATCATACATCTTAATTATATCGCATGAGTGATTCTCCTACACATCATTTTCTGCATATCCCATAGTTATAGAAACTATTGGTGCGAAATCTAATCATCGCCGGGAAAGTGCTGGAGTCGGAGAAGACAAAGTCGCTGCTGGTGACCTGCAAAATAAGTCTCATCCAAAGCCTGAGAGTGGCTCTGGCAAGACCCTTTGATGATCAAGTTAGCTCTTTCAGCCAACAGAAATGGAGTACTCAGTAGAAAAAATTGTAGAGCATTGAGAAGGAGAAGAGAGCTTGGAGAAAATATATCTAGAGAGTTCATTTTATAGCCCAGAGCCTGCAACAAACTGATAGTGACAGCCGTAATCGCTTGGTAGTGGGCCATTCGGAGCCACATGGGATTTGTTACGGAGAGTGGTGTCCATTGTCATGACGTGCTGATCCGTTGGAGGCTTAACAGCTGGAGCTCGGATGGGATAGTCGCAGGTGATAAAGGGCTCTTGGATGTAGTTGTTCTAGAAGAGTTCGAAGGCTCTCAGGATTGACCGTGCATTTGCCTTTGTTCACTATGTTGAGGGTGTATGCCGTGGTCCCTTCTCTACTAGTGTCTCTACTATTCCTTTGAAGTCCGACCATTCCCAGGGTTGCTAACCGGTGAATAAGGATAAAGCACTAAAGTTCGTCTGGGGGCAGTTCGGAAGAAGTTCGACTGCTAAAGAAGTTTTACTAAAGGAGAAATCTAGGAGGGTTCAGAAGAAGTTTGACTACTAAAGAAGTTCTGCTGAAGGAGAAATCCAGGAGGATTCGACTAAGATTATACTAAGAAAAGGAGGATCCAAGGAAGTTCGTCCAAGTGGGGCCATGCAGGTTATTGGAAGGAGATCGACTGAACGGGATGCGCAGGAGGTGGGGACTTAGCCGAATCTCTAGGGCAGAAGCATCAACGATTCAAGTTCATCTGGAAAAGAAATCTGCAATACCCTGTCAAATCTGAAATCGGTCTTCCCAACCAATCGGATTATCTGACTGTAGTATTAGAGGTCGGCCATCTTAGAATGATTCAGAGTTCGATTACTCCTGCGAGTAGAGGTTTAGTTTTTATAGCTACAAACGGATGGAACTGACTAAGAATAAGAGTCATAGTTGAACTTCTGCAAGCGTGGATTTATCTTTAATACTAGTCCTCCTACTTTCGAGCTCAAAGTTCGAAGGATGGGAGTAAAATGGAGACTATCGAAATTCGACAGATTTTTCAACCCTATTGGGTTTCCCGTGCCTGGGTTGGATGGAAAATTTTGGCTTTTATCAGGCTAGCACCGAAGCTTCATAAATGCATGATGACCAGAAGAGATATTTCTTGAATTCTTCACCAAAAGTCTGCTTGAAGTACAGCGCTATTAAGGATCCGCCCTCTGGAAGCTTTCTATCATGATGAGTGGGACACGCATCGATCAAAGATCGACTGGAGGAAATCTGTAATCATAATTGTCTTGGAACTCCAGGGACTACTTAAACCTGCCTTCCTCCTGCGAGTCCCTACTTCTTCTAAAATCTTCATCTCCTTCCTCTGGTTTCCTTCTCTATCCCGTGTGAGAGTTCAAGCTTCTTCCTCCATTTTTCTTGGTTTCTGGCATACCTCCATTCGATTTTCATTTCATTCGTCATCTCCTTATTTTTTCCAATCGATTTAGGTCAACCCTCCGACATTTTTTTGGATTATCTATGCATTCTTTGCTTTCTCGCTCTTTCTACTCTTATCGAAGTTTGAATGTCTTATTTTTTTTTCTAATTTTTGGGTGATTCCTCGATTTTACCTTGATCTAAATGTCTACTGAGGGATCCTAGTCAACTTGCTCTAAGAGCCTGGCCCCTTTAACCTTGGTGAACCCACCTCCTGGAGACGCTAAACCCTTGGGATCGGCCCGTCCTTTTGTGCCTATGACCATTCCCTACAGACTTCGGTCCAACGATCTTTTCCTAACTAGGATTCTATTCGGGATTCCTTCTGAGTACGAGCTCGAACTTTTTGGATCTTATGATCGAGCTTGCTCACCCCCTCCCAATCGAATCCATCTGTATGTCGAAATTTTTTGGATCGGGCTTAGGTTATCCTTGCCTCCTTTCTTAGCTAACCTATTTAGATTTCTCAATATTTTTCTTATTGCTATGGCGCCAAACTCCTTTAGGCTCATCATAGGATTTCTCTCCCTATGCACCATGGCAGGCATCCGACCTACCATTTCCTTATTCCATAATTTTTTTACCTTTAAACATCATTCCACCATCAAGAATTGATGGTATGTATCTCTGCAGTTCAGCAAGAAGGGACTGCTTAAAGATGCTCCTTTCTCCGTTCACGGTTGGAAGGAGAAATTTTTCTTTGTTTTCCATCCCTTCTTAGGGCTAGGGCTTCCTCCATGGGGCGAGGTAAGGGAATCGGTCCATCGAGCTCTCAGACTAGAAAGTGAGGATCGAAGTTCGGCTGATAAGCTGAAGTCCTTTGACGCTCCACAATCTCTAGAATTCTGGACGAGCAGACCTCATTCAATTTTGGTCTCAATTCTTTTAACCCAATAGGTAGTTCTTTATATTCAGTCAGCTGAGTGGTATTCATTCTTCTAACCTTCTAACTTTATCTTCTTTGCAGAAATGACTCTAGAGGAATGGAACCACTTGAGGAAAGCAATCCAGATCCTTAAGAGGAAGGACGGTTCTTCCAACGAACCGCAAAAGAAGGCTCGAACTGGAGAGTTGAGCTAGGCCATACCAATTCGGTCTGTGTCGGCCCTTGAGCCCACCGTTATCATGCCGAGCCTAGCTCTGTCTAATGAAGCCACCCCTCCTACTCCTGTTCGGTAAGAGGGAGTTATGGAGAGGAAGAAGAAGAAGGCCATCAGTAAGAAGGTCGGATGGAAGGCTAAGAGCTCTGAAGGAGAGGACCTTAGCCAAGAATAGGGTTTCCTAGACGACCAAGAGGTTGTCCAGTCGCTGATGGAGGGAAGAGTCCTTCCCCACATCATAGAAAGGATGCACCAGAAGGACGATGCCAAGAGGTTCGATGAATCCTTCACCGCCTTCCTGGAGGTAAGTGGCTTCTTCTAATTCTGGCTTCATGGTTTTCAGGCTTTAAAGTTGGAATCTTTTGGAATTCTGACTCGCTTTTTATTTTGCAATTGGGACACTACCTTTTTGCCCACTCTGAGGCGGCAAACTAAAATTGGGCCAAAGATTTTAGAGACCTGGAGGAAGCCCACGCAGAAGCTGAGAAGGCTTGGACCGAGGTTGATGTTCTAAAGGTCACCTCGGAGACCCACTCATCTGAAGTTGTGCGCCTTCGAGAGGAGTTGAGAGAGGAGCGCGAAGAGATAGTGAAGCTAAGGGTCGAGCTAGCTCTAGAGTAGGAGGAAAGGAGGAAAGTGCAGGAGGAGGTCAACGTCACCATGAAAAGGTCCATGTAAGACTTCAAGTCCTCCAAAGATATGGAGCATATCAAAATAGACTTTGCTCAGGAATCTTTCCTGAAAGGATTCCAGATCTGCTTTGGGCATGTTGCTGAGAAATTTTCCGACATCGATCTGGACCTTCTCATAAAGGAGCTAGAGAATAGAGCTGGCCCTTCATGCACTGATGCTGAGGTTACCCTTGCCGCCCATACCGTCGAAGCTACTCCAAAAATTTCAGAATCTGCAGGTGCAACGTCCGAGCCTGCCTGAGAGTCGGAGGCAGCCGACAATGTCCTGACCTCTTTAGTGGGCGAGCCACCCGAGGTCTAAACTTTTGACATCTATGTACCTTTTTTTTTTATGTACTAAAAATATTTGAAGTAATGAAAGTAAATCTCTCTTTTTCTTTAAACTCTACGTTGCATGTGATTTAGAACGCCTCCAACAAGCAAGACCATGACCCCCTTTCTTCGGTTGATAACAACCCCTTACCTTAGAGAGTTTCGTTCAAGCCTTTGATAAAGGATTTGAAGAAAGAAGTCCACCAATTAAGAAAAAGATTGAAGAAGGTTGAGGCCGACCTTCAGGCCTCTCGGAAGAATGCTTCGGAGGCGACTAAAGAGGTCACTCACCTCCGAAACTTACACATGAAAGATTCCACGAGCTTCAGCATCCGAAAAGAAAATTTTAAGAAGGAGCTTGCTGAACTTCGGAAGAGCGCGAGTGACAAGTCTTGGGCGTTGATGGCGAAGATTGGCTCTCTTGAAGTTGATCTCAAGAAGGTAAAAGAAAAGATCCATCTCTTGGAAGGGAGTTTGTCATAGTCCACCGATGAAGCCCAGCATAATTGGGATTGGTCGAAAAAATTCTTCTAGCTTTAGAAGCAACTGCAGGATGCTAAAGACCGACATAACAGTTATCGAGCGACCTGCGCAAGAAAGATGTCCAGACTTGAAGGCGAGCTAAAAGCTACCAGGGATGAGGCATCCTTTTTTCGAAAGAAGTTTTATAGCATTCAGCAAGCTGGATCAAGCAGCGAATCTAAGGAGCTCTCCTTTCTGAGGAGGACTGTTGGTGAGCTCTCAAAGGCTGTCGAGGTGGAGAAGACTAAAGTTCAATAGTTGAAGCTCCAGTTGACCTACAAGCATCAAACCATCAAGGATGCTGAAGCTGAATCTGAAATTTTGAGGAAGCAACGGCGAGAGCTTGAGGTCAAGTTTGAGTATTGCAACAGAACGTATATCGACGGCCTATATAAGAAGAAGAAATTTGAGGAGGAAATCTTCAGACTGAAGGAAGCTTTGGTGATGGCTGGAGTTGATAGCCCGAAGTCTGAAGAGCTCGGACCGCCTTAGGACTTCACCTCCTTTTTTTTCTTTATATAATTGGTTTCATCGATCTTCATTTCATCTGTAATGTCTTTATTCTTTCGCACAGTTGGTCCCTACCGACTTTCATTTTGCTTGTAGAGTGCCCACTGTGTAATTAAAATTATTGACTTTTATTTGTAATGAACATAATTTCATAACGAGATGGTACCCTCCTTTTTTTTCTTTCCTTTTTTTGCTATCATCTCTTATAAACGCAATTATGGATGTCCCATTTTTCTTTACTTTATTTCTAATGAGATGCTTGTCATGGACGTTGGGCTAGAGGTCTGCTCCGCGGATCAGGATGGGTCTTACCTTTAGCATGTGGCATGGCTGTAGCGGGATGCATACGACAATCGTTAAGAGGGCCTTAGACTTTTCCATGTTTTAGATTAGCGAGGCCTCGGTCTTCCACCTTCTGCATGATCGTAGAGGTTCGTCGGATCCATCGGTGGGATCTCTCCCCTCATCTCATCTTGATTTAACGAGGCCCTCAACTTTGCTCACGTTAGGATGAGATTTTTCTCCTGTTCCTAATGGGCTGTAGGGGCACATTAGGACCGTTGGTAGGGCCTTTTCTCTTATCAAATCTTAGTTCAATGAGGTCTTCGACCTTGCTCACATTAGGATGAGGTTTTTCTCCTATTTTTAACGGACTGTAGGGACACATTAGGGTCATTGGTAGGGCCTCTTTTCTCATCTCATCTTAGTTCAATGAGGCCTTCGACCTTGCCCACATTAGGACGAGATTCTCCTCCTATTTCTAACGAACTGTAGGAGCACATAAGGGCCATTGGTAGGATCTCTCCCCTCATCTCATCTTAGTTCAATGAGGCCTTCGATCTTGCTCACGTTAGGACGAGATCCTCCTCCTATTCTTAATGGATCACTTTAAGTTGCTTCAGAGAGTTATTAGTCATTACACAATTTTTGTGACAAGAAGTAATGATGTTTAAATAGAAAAGTTTTATTGAAGAAAAGTTACTGATAGTACATTCTTAAGTTTTCTAAATTCTAAGACCGTAGGAGTGTCGCTCCTCCGAGCTTCTTCAAGCGATAAGTTTCGGACTGGACAACCTCCTCTACTTTATATGGACCTTCTCAATTTAAGGCGAACTTTCCTTGATCTTGAGCCTGCGAAATGGATGCTCGTCGCAGCACCAAGTCCCCCACTCTGAATGCTTTATTTTTTATTCTGGAGTTATAGTATCTGACTACTCTTCATCTGTAGGTTGCCATCCAAACTTGGGCTTTTTTTCTTTTTTCTTTCAGTAGATCTAGGTTGACTCTGAGATCCTATGAGTTATGCTGCTTATTGAAGATCATGACCCATACTAACAGAAGTTTAAGCTCGATTGGGATGACTGCCTTTATTCCAAAGGTCAGGATGAATGGTATTTTTCCAATCGGTAGTCTTTGAGTAGTTCGGTATGCTTAGAGATTGTGGTAGAGTTCATCCACCCAAGTCCCCCTTGCTCTTTCAAGCCTTGCTTTAATACCCTATATTAAAATTCTGTTGGTCACCTCTGCTTCACCATTTGCCTATGGATAGGCCACTAATGTGAAGTAATGAAAGATGTTTAGATCTTCGCAGAACTCAGCGAACCTCATTTCGGCAAACTATCGCCCATTATCTATTATGAGAGTTTCGGACAGACCAAACTGACAGACGATTAACTTTCAGACGAAGTTCTGTACTTTGATTTCACTAATTTTTGCCAATGGTTCGGCCTCGACCCATTTGGTGAAGTAGTCGATCGCAACCAGGAGAAACTTTCGTTGTCAAGATGCCATTGGAAAAGGGCCAAGTATATCCATTTCCCATTATGCGAATGGCCAAGATGCGCTTAGTGGAGTAAGCTCGAAGGTCGATTGTTTTTGTATGTTTGCATTTCTCTGACAGTGATCACCTTTCTTGACATACTCTATAGAGTTATGGTACAAGGTTGGCCAATAGTACCTTCGCCAAAGTAGTCTTTGTGATAGGAACTTAGCCCCTATACTACTACAAAAAAGGACTACGACAGCAATTTGTTATCGCTGTCATAGCCCAAAAAACTACTGCCATAGGCTATAACAGCAGTTTTCTAACCGTTGCCACTGTGGCCGTCGTCGTAGCTCTATGACAGCAGTTGTTGCAGCGGTTGTTAGAACCACTATCATAGATTGCCTATTGCAGTGGTTTATAATCACTACAGTAGATCGACCTATCGCAGCGGTTATGTAACCACTGCCACAGGATATCTATAGCAGTGGTTACATAACCACTACCATAGATAATCTATAGCAGCGGTTAAGAAACCGCTGCCATAGGTCTAGTGTAGTGGTTGGCACTGGACCTATGGCAGTGGTTGGCACGAATATGGCAATGATTTTATAACCACTATCATAGATCTTAAATAATTAAAAAAATAAAATTTTTATTTTTTTTATATATTTTATCTGATAAATATAGATATATAACATAAGAAAATATAATAAATATAAAAATTATTCTAAAATATAAAAATTTTATTATTGAATAAAATTTATTATAATATTTTTTAAAAAAATAAAATATATCAAAAGTCTCCTAAATCTACATCGTCGTCGTCGTCGTCATCGGGAGTGGGAGTTGGAGTCGGAGCTGGAGCTAGAGCTAGCGCTGAAGCTGGAGCTGGAGCTAGAATGCGGGCCAACATATCTTCAAAGCTCGTGACTCCAAAATACGTGCTGAGTATCGACATCATGTCTCTTACGATGCCCTCCAGATGAGATGCACGCTCTTCAGCCCAATCTACCCACGTTACAGCATGATCTGCCCATACCAATGCCTCCTTAAGCTCCTCTCAGTTGACGATATCGAAAGTCTGTGAGGAGATGCTCGCCTTGGACCAGTAGCTCATCAGTAGATGTCCGGGCTTACATTGGATCCTCCCAGAGTGCTCAGGCCTCAAGACTTGAGACAGATGGTCATGGGACCCAGAGGTATCCGGGCCCTCATGAGCGAGCGCATCTAACTAATCCTGTAACTATAAATTAAAATAAAATTTTATAAGAAATACTATAATACTAATCATATATACTAATATTTTTAATACTTATAAAAATATGCCCGATCGTGGCATTCATCAGCCTGCCCATCTTATCCGTATGGCAGGATCGAAAGATCTCGCTATGGCTGGGCATCACTCCATCTCTCATCAGCTATAACAAAAAATAAATTTATCAGAAAGATGATAAAAAATATGAATTTAATTTATCTAGTAAGATTTAGAATTAATTACCTCTCTATGCACACGATTGGCCATAGACTCACGATCTAGAGTGTGTGTATACTCCTAGGCTGTATGATTCTTTTGGTTCTGACAAGAGGTAGCCTAATAAGTATTCAAATAAATAATAAATATTTAAATAATATTTAAATAAAACTTTAAGTGTATTGAAAAATTCAAAAGTTAGAAATTTTACCTCGAACTCCTGCCTCCTCTAGTGTCTAACCATCATCTCCCACTGACTCGAAGGATAGTCCTGTATCCAAGAAACAAGCTTCTCCAAAATGTCTAGTCAGTTGTCGAGCCATTCTCTGTGGAGCTTGACCTTGTAACCCCGGTACAACTCTCCGATCTTCTTTAGTCGGGCATCTCGAGCCCTCTCATGATCGGAAAAGTCGTACCTCTCCTACACAAATTTATCAAAAATTAGTTATAAAATTATTCTAATCAAACATATATAGTGTAAACATATAAAATATAAAAATATAACTAAGATGTACGTACTTATCCATATCTCCTCCCATATTCGATCCCTGATGGCAGCATCCATTAAACGCCAGTCTCTGGGCTCTACGGGAATGATGTCCGACCTGAAGGGTAATCCTAATTTCCGGTCCAAGCTCGTTCAAATCTGATCTGATCAAGAGATATATTTTAAAATTTTTTTCTTTGATCTATATCAGATCTGAGATATTTCAGATTTGATTAATATTATTTTAATAAATAAAATAAATAAGAATAAATTAAATCAAATTTAATTTACTTGATTTGGATAATCCTATTACCCGATTGATGATCCTGTATGCAGCGGAAGGTTCTGGATCTAGCCACGCAAGCGCCTGGCCTCTATCGATATCCACTCGAACTGGATCTGGAGATCCTCTTCTTCTCTATCATGTCTCCAAAAATTAGATCTAGATCTGATCTGGAGGACCTTCAAAACTCCTTTTGAAGATCAGCAGTCATCCTTTGCAGCAGTGCAGCCTTCTTGCTTTTGATCGCCTTTCTCTTGCTTGAATCGCACCAACAAAAATCCAAAACTCCTTTTGGATGTGGAGAGCAAGGTGAGAAGGTGGTTTGGCATGGAGAAGGAGGGGAGAGGCAGTCTTGGGGTGTATGGAAACTCTTATCTCAATCTCATGTCATAATTTGAGTTGGGTACAGGGTCTTATTTATAGACTAGCTGTGATCCAACTCTTCTTCTTCCCAACCAATAACAACCCTTTGTGAAATCAGATCTAAATCTGATTGGTGGGAATAGAGTCCCCTAGATTCCTCCTTAGAGGATGTCTAAGATCAGTCAAAGTTGGTTCTTAGAAGAACTCTAATTGGAATCCAAAAGGAAGATGGAGTCCTTGCCCAACAAGGACTCCTAGGCGCCTACAACTTGGGCACACGCCTAGGGTGGCGTGCGCCCTCCTCCTTGCCAGGTCCTGGCAGGGGACAAGCCCTCACCAGCTCTCTAATAGGTGCATGACATGTGGTCAAAAGTCAAAGTGTCAATGGTCAATGTTTGACCAGTCAAAGGTAGACTTTTGACCAAAGTCAAAGAACAAGAAATGGCAGGTGACCAAAAATGGCAGGTAATGTCTTACAAAATAAGACAACCTTTTCTGACTTGGACTACCTCCAGTCAGACCATATGAAGGCCTCTGATTGAGTATAAACTCCTTTGGCTCAGACAGGACAACTTATTTATGATAGTAAAAGAAGAACGTTAGGTTCAATCGAGTGCTAGCACGATTTCCTTGAACCTAATTGAATCTCATTCAGATCAATTGAACTAGATCAGTTCAATTGATGATCACCAGATTCAAACCCTTGTTTGTGTGATCCAGTTAGATTCAGTTCTGTATGGTAATGGGATATGTCATGATCTCTATCATCGATATCATCGAAACTCCTTTCAATGGATCAGAACTCTTCTAATTCGATAGCTAGAATGATTGATCATCTAAATCATTCTAATTGCTCCTAAAATCCACCAGTGACACCTAGCAGTATATGGTGGCAACCCATCAGAGCTGAATGCGAACCTCTTGGTGTAGCTACCTGAGTGATTCAGTTCTTCTATCTTGAGCCCCGATCAGATTAGGGTTAAGGTAAACTCATCAAACCCTAGTTTCTGTCATATGATGTAATCATTCGATTCGAGTCCAATGTGAAAATCTAAATAGAAACTCTTTCTATTATTTCACTCTGCCATGGCCATGGGCTTCTAGACTTGATTCTCATGATTATCATAGGGCTGCTCCTCTACCACCGAGGTAGATAGATTCCATCTTGATGCCATCCAGTTCCTACAATGAACATGTTATAGCCAACGTACACCTTAGGGTTCCATATGGCTAGGAGACCGAGTAATGGTGTAGTCAAACTATAACACCCTCAAGGTGAACTGCTGATGCACCTCAGGTCAACGAACCAGACACACTACTGCAGCATCGAGTCAGTCATTGACGAGAAGGTAGACTTCCTAATGACTACTCGAGGTGGTCACGCTCAGTGCCCTCGTTCTCTAACGAGTACCTATACTCTCACTCTGGTATCTCCACACCGTAGACTCAAGACTCATCTACTAAAGAGAAGTGATTGTACACCAACCTTCTGGATCAATCACCATCCTCGTGATGATCCTATGGTCAAGAGCAATTTATGAGTTAATAATGATTATTCATGTCTTAAATTTTCAACTCTTGAAAATATGAATTATCATTACCATTAACTCAAAGGATGTATCACAGACACTAAATACACATATGTGATAGAAAATAACCCATTTATTGATTTTAGTCAAAATTACAATTTTGCCCCTAGAAGTGTATTACAAGTGTCAGCCAATTCTGGCTTCTAGGGCACATATATCTAACAATCTCCCACTTGTCCTAAAGCCAATTAGCTACAAGTCTAAGTCCCATCTTCTCAAGGTGGGCTTCGAACTTCTACTGGCCCAACGACTTTATAAGTGAGTCTGCCACATTATTTGCGGAGTCGACTCTCTTGACCTCGACGTAATCCTTCTTGAGGTAATCATGGATGAGGTGGTATCGCCGCTCAATATGCTTGGATTTCTGGTGAGACCTCGGCTCCTTAGCAAGGGCTATGGCGCCATTGTTATTGCAGTATAGAGGAATGGCATCTGATGGCATTACTCCGATTTCTGCAGCAAACTTCTTATACCAGAATGCTTCCTTCGCAGCCTTCTGATGCAGCGATATATTCTGCTTCCATGGTGGAATCTGCTATCACGGTTTGCTTGAAACTCTTCCAGCTAACAGCACCACCATTGCACACAAACAGACTGCCAGATGTCGACTTTCTATCATCTATATCAGATATGAAATTCGAGTCTGTGTATCCCTGGACTTGGAGTTCTCCATTACCAAAGACCAACATCATATCCTTAGTTCTTCTTAAGTACATAAGGATACATTTCACAGAAGTCTAGTGTTCTTCACCTGGATTTGACTGATATCAACTTGTGACACTCACAGCATGGGCTATATCAGGTCGTGTACATAGCATGGCATACATGAGGCTCCCTATTGCAGAAGCATA
>QRFJ01004636.1:0-95889 GCA_006176705.1 Cocos nucifera
CTGGACTTCTAGAATGTATCCTTAGTACTTGAGAAGAACTAAGATAATTTATTGATCTTTGATAATGAGAACTCAAGTCCAAGGGATATACAGACTCAGATTTTATGTTCGATATAGATGATCGAAAGTCAATATCTGGGAGTCTATTTTTGTGCAATGATGGAGCTGTCAGTTGGAAGAGTTCCAAGCAGACAGTAATAGTAGATTCCACCATGGAAGCAGAATGCATTGCTGCATCAGAAGCTGCAAAGGAGGCATTCTAGTACAAGAAGTTTGCCATAGAGATCAAAGTGATGCCATCAGATGCCATTCCTCTATACTGCGATAATAATGGCGCCATAGCCCTTGCTAAGGAGCCCAGGTCTCACCAGAAATTCAAGCACATCGAGCGGCGATATCACCTTATCCACGATTACCTCAAGAAGGGATACGTCGAGGTCAAGAGAGTCGACTTCGCAGACAATGTGGCAGACCCGCTTAGAAAGCCGTTGGGCCAGCAGAAGATGGAAGCCCACCTTGAGAAGATGGGACTTAGATTTGTAGCCAATTGGCTTTAGGTCAAGTGGGAGTTTGTTAGATATGTGTGCCCTAGAAGCCAGAATTGGCTGATACTTGTAATACACTTCTAAGGGCAAAATTATAATTTTGATTATAAATAATAAAATGGATTATTTTCTATCACATAAGTATATTTAGTGTCTGTGATACATCCCTTGAGTTAATGGTAATGATAATTCATATTTTCAAGAGTTGAAAATTTAAGACATGAATTTTCATTTATTAACTCATAAAATGCTCCTAACCATAGGATCATTATGAGGATGATGATTGATCCAGAAGGTTAGTGTACAATCACTTCTTTACAGTAGATGAGTCTTGACTCTACGGTGTAGAGACATCGGAGCGAGAGTACAGGTACTCATTAGAAAATGAGGGCACTGAGCGTGACCACCTCGAGTAGTCTTAAGGAAGTCTACCTTCTCATCGATGACTGACTCGATGCGCAGTGGTGTGTCTGATTCTTTGATCTGAGCTGCATTGGTAGTTCATCTTGAGGGTGTTATAGTTTGACTACACCATGACTCGATCTCCTAGTCATTCGGAACTCTGAGGTGTATGTTGGCTATAGCATGTTCATTGTAGGAATTGGATTGCACCAAGATGGAATCTATCTACCTCGGTAGAAGAGGAGCAGCCCTATGATGATTATGAGAATCAAGTTCATAAGCACATGGCCATGGCAGAGTGTGAAATAATAGAAAGACTTTCTATTAAGATTTTCACATCAGACTTGAATCGAATGATTAAATCATCTAAAAGAAATTAGGGTTTGACGAGTTCACCTTAATCCTAATCTGATCGGGGCTCAAGATAGAAGAACTTAATCACACAAGTAGCTGCACCAAGAGGTTCATTTTTAGTTTTGATGGGTTGCCACCATATGCTGTTAGGTGTCACTGGTAGATTTTGGGAGCAACTAAAATGATTTAGATGATCGATCATTCTAATTATCTGAATCAGAAGAGTTCTGATCCATCGAAAGGAGTTTCGATGATGTCGATGATGGAGATTATGACATATCCCATTATCATACAGAACTGAACCTAACTAGGTCACACGAATAAGAGTTTGGATCTAGATATCATCAATTGGACTAATCCAGTTCAATTGATTTGAATAAGATTCAATTAGGTTCAAGAAAATCATGCTAGCACACGATTGAGCCTAACGTTCTTCTTTTTCTATCATAAAAGTTATCTTGACTGAGCCAAATGAGTTTGTGCTCACTCAGATATCTTTACCTAGTCTAACTAGAGCTTGTCTAAGTTAGAAAAGGGTTGTCTTAATTTATGAGATAAATTTGGGACAACACCTGCCATTTTTCATTACCTACCATTTTTTGTACTTTGACTTGATCAAATGTTGACCTTTGACCCTTGGACATCTGCCCATGTGTCATGCACTTATTAGAGAGCAGATAGAGGCTTGTCCCCTCTCTAGAAAGAAGGAGGTGCACTCCTAGGATGGCATGCACCCATGGATAGGGATGCTAGAGTCCTATACAGATGGGACTCCAGGTTGCTTGTTGGATTCAAACTAGGTGACCCTCACCTATAGACTTTGACCAGTCTTAGGCACCACCTTAGGATGAATCTATGGGTCTCTCATCTGATTGGATCAGGTGATGTCATCCCACCAATCAAATTTAGATCTGATTGCACGAAGTAATGTGATTGGCCGGGGTGATGCAGCACTATATGGCGTAGCAGAGTCTATAAATAGACCATGTCTGTGCCCACTTTTAAAATAAAGTTTCTCTTAGCCCATGCCCCAAGGCTATCCCTCTTCCTTCTCCACACCACCATCTAGCCCTCTCTCTCCTCTTTATGCCCAAGGAAGTTGGGCCTTTAGATTAGTGCGAGATAGGCAAGAAAAGGCTGACGAAAAAGGAAGAAGGCAGCATTGCTGCAGAGACTTCAGAAGAAATTTTGAAGATCCTCCAAATTAGATCCAGATCTAATTTTTGGAGAAAAAAAGAGAAGGAGAAGATCTCTAGATCCAGCCCGAGTGGATATCGATAGAGGTCAGGCGCTTGCGTGGCTAGATCCAGAACCTCAGAGCTTCCGCAGGACCATCAACGGATAATCGGATTACCCAGAATCAAGGTAAAATTAATTTAGTTTTAATTTAATTTATTTTTCTTATTTATCAGATTGTAAAATCAAATCTAAAAAGTATCAGATCTGATTAGAATCTAAGAGAAAATTTTTGAAATATGCCTCTTGATCCAATCAGATCTGAACAAACTTGATCTGAGAAATTCAGGATTTCCCTTCATAGATGGCCCTATCTAATGGCCAAGCCTTAGTCTCCGCTCAATTGTCCAACAACAATGATGCCTTGAGAAGCTCTTAGCCCAGCTACAAGTTGTGGAAGGCTGAACCTTCCCTCAGCACCCTAACCACGATCACAGGGGGCTCTCCCATAGCCATCGAGTTTGGACCATGCCCTTGGTCCACTATTGGGGTTGAAGCCATTACCAGGGCTGGAGGCAAATCCGCCTATGCCAACGACTGTGGAGGTGAAGGCATCGCTGCCCGAGTCGACTTGATAGTGGTGGAGGCCCCAACCCCCTGGGGTAGCACGATGGTGACCCCGCCACCACTAGCATTTGCTCCTGCACTAGACATCCTAGTCGAGCTAGAAGAAGCCCCCATAGAGGAGCTTAGGAGAACCTGCTTCTGCAAAGGCCCTCCTTCTGGAGCAGAACCTGATCTCTTCCGCAAGAAGGCAAGCCTCATTTCCTTGGATGTGATCCTCATCTCTGCAAAAAAAAAGAAAGTCAACATAAGAATTGGGGATCGATCATAGGACTAGTGGGGCAAAAGGAACTCGGACATACCCTGAGTAAGGGCCGGACTGATGTTGATGTCGTAAAGATTCTGCTCGATCGTCAACTTTGCCAGCTTGGAAACCTCGATGTCGAGCAACTTCTAATGATCCTTGTCCTCAGGAAGAATTGACTTGTCCTTATTGGGAGAGAGCCATGGATCCCTCCAGGTCTGACTAAAACCTTAGGGAACGTTCGTGGATACAAAGAACCTTCCCTTCTAGCTGTGCATGGAGGAAGGGGGACCGTCAATGAACTTATTTCCTTGGTTGGGGTTGAAGTACCACCACCACTTCTCTTAGGGGTGCTTTTTTGGGATAAACAATGCCCTAAATAGAGAGGTCCTCGATCGAATGTCGAGCCCAAAGCAAAGGATGATAAAAATAACAATCATCCGAATGGAATTTGGAGTGACCTGAGTTGGGAGTACCCTATAAAAGTAAAGGATGTGTTGCCCAGAGGTGGCAACCCAAGAGGGAGGAGAGGGTGAATTGGATTTATAAAATTTTTGGCCAAATTTAACTCTACACAAGTATGAGCTTTACTTAATTTAATTCAATAAAATTAACTAGTGTATGTAATGGAATCAAGTGTGAATGAATTTAAGTAAGAGTTGATCCAAATTGATAAGTAATTAGCAATTTAATGCATGCAAGATACGTAAAGCAATAAAGAAGAAAACCCAACACAAATGCATAAAGAATTTATAGTGGTTCGGTGCAACCCTGCACCTACGTCCACTCTCCAAGATTTTTTTGAAAATTCCACTATAATCCTAGATTATAGTGCATTTGTTTTAACCTGAGATGACAAACAAATCCAGTTGATTTTGTCAGGCTCACCAACCATAACTCTACACTAATAGTTTTTCCAGGTTCACTATCAATCGAGTTGATTTTATGGGCTTCCTAACCAAAATCTATACACCGTCCAATTATTGGCTTGGACTAGCCTATACCTCAAGTTTTTTACTCCAAAAAAATTTATAACGAACACAAAAATACAAGTATTAAAATTTATCAAAAGAAAGAAAATAAAAAGAAAACTCTTTTGGAGCTCGAGGAAGAGATTGAATGAATGCTCTTTGGTAGCTTCTCTTTTTTTCAAATGGTGCTAAGAGATTGCTTGAAGTATTATGGAAGATGACTCTTGGATGTCCTCTGAATTTGAAGCTCAAATTTCTCTCTATTCTTCTTTTATTGGATATTCAATTTTACACTTTCTTTTTGCATGGTTTTCTTTCTTAAATCCTTAAAAATTCCATCCAAAATATTTTTCTAACTCTTTTTATACTTGAGAGTGGCTTAAGAGTGAGTTTTGGCCATTAAGAGCTTGGACTAGCTGTTTGAGTGGAGAATGGTCCGTTTGAAAAAGCTACAGAAAACTAGCCATTTATAGCCATTGTAGTCATTGGGTCGACTTAGTTTTTGACTAGATCGGCTTAGTTTATAACTGGGTCAGCTCAGTCCCCTAGGTCTTAAAAAATTAGCTTTTTGCACTTTCTATCTTTTGCTTTCATTGAGACTTGGTCGGCCTAGTTTGCGTGCCATGTGTGCCGAACAGCTCATTTCAAAAGGGGATGACCTAGGGGTTGTCCCTTAGGTTGACCCTTTTGCTAAAACTTGAATTTCTTTCAATTTATGTTTTCAAAAATCATGAAACTACCTCCAAAAGATCAAAAATTTTCTCTAATTGCTCTTGAGACTTTCAAACCATATTTTTTTCTAACTTGATAAAATTATAATTTTGCCCTTCTTCAAGGATCTTTATCAATTTAATTTTTTTGAAGCTCTTGACTTGATGATTTTTGTATGGATCTTTTCTTGGATTAATTTTTTTAATTTGAATACCTAAAAAGACCTACATTCACTTTTGAGAGATATGGTTACTCAAAGTTTGACGATCATCAAAATCAATCATGGGATCAATAATCTCTTTCTTTTTGATGATGGCAAAACTTTGAGTATGTGCATTAAAATATAATTTAACATATTTTAATAAATTGACTAGTATAAGTCCAAAAGTGATAATATACATAAACATAAATGCATACTTCATGAAAGCTCTAATTAATGTTTCACATAATTTATATACTCATACCAAAATAATATTTTAATTTAAATCAATGAGTATTAAGGTTCTCAGCAAGAAATTCATTGAGTTTCTTAAGTATTAATTCTTTAAGCATTTAAGTTTCTTATGTATTAATTTTTTAAGAATATACTCAATATACCTCTTTTCCTTTTTGACAACATCAAAAAGTTTATGAGAAAGAACAAGAGAAATCATCAAAATCAACATTAAGATATTAAATTGAGAGATGTATCAAATTCAGAAGATCAATTTAAATTAATCATCTTCCCTTTGAAAATTTATCTTTTGATTTGAAATATGTATAAAATATACCCTTTATTTTTTAAAATTAGCTTGAATTTAAATGTCAAAGTCTCTCTCCCTTATTAAATGATGATAATCAAATTCAAAAAATGTTAATTTAATATCAAGAGGTTATTAAATTTGAACTATATTGATATTTAATATGAAAATAAGCATGTTTGATATCAAATTTATATTGATATTACTCTTTCTTTTTCTAAAAGGTTTAAATTTAGATTTTTCAAGTCAGTATTAAGGGATAGAGCTTTTCAAGATATTTTAGCATATTTGATATCAAGTAAAGTATGTCTGACATCAAATTTTTATTTGATACCATCAATTTAGATTTTCAATTCAACTACAAAAAAATAGAAATTTTCAAATAAAATAAGTATTTTATGAAAAAAATTGGCACCAATTTTAATATTTATTCTTTGCTTTTCTCAAGAAGATTTAATCAATTATGTTCAAAAAAAGATATGTATCATGCATGTATCGAGAAAATCAATATAGTATCAAAGTAGTTGAGTGGTACTTGTTCAAATTCAGCTCTTGAGTAAAAAATAAATAATTTTATAAGAATTTCTCAAGGCACATTAAAAATCTAGTTCATATTCAGATTTATATTTCAAATTCAACTAAGTTTCAATCAATTATCAAGAATAATCATGCAAATCAAAATATGAAATCAGCATATTAATGATACTACTTTAAGTAATTTTTAATTATTAAGAATAAGTTATTTATTTAAAATTATTTTAAATTAATAGTATTTTAAATTAAGTAAATTAATCTGACTAAACTTATGAAAGTACAAATTGAGAAGACTATAAGACATTTGATGGAAAGTTTGAAATCAATACAATAAAGCTCAAAATAAGATAACTGATAGAGAATTTAAGATCACAAATTCATCAATATTTTCAATCAAATCAAATCAATAAATTTTTCTAATTTTGAATAAAATTTACATTCTCTTTCTAATAAGAAGGAAGAACCTATTCCTTAAAAGATGATTCATAGTATAATTAATATTATATATGAAAAATATATTTCATATTTATAATAAAATAAGATGCCAACGTTCAAAATACATAAGAGTCACACATCAAGTAAATAGTTCTAGCCAAAATACATAAAGATGTGACATGAAGTTTATATTACATATCAGAAGTACAAATAGTTAGCCATACAAAATAAACACCACATACTATCAAAATTAGCCAACATATATCATAAAGTAATTAATTTAAATATATGAATACACACTTCATGAATATCCTTAATTTATCTTTAGTTCAATTAATAACTGGATTAATTTACTTTTCAACTTTTTCCTCCTTTGTATTACAAAATAAGCATATTTTAAATTTAGATTATCAAAATGATATATATATGTTGGTATGAAATCTGATCGTTGTCGGAGGAGCATTGGAGTCGAAGAAGACGAGGTCACTGTTAGTGACCTACAAAATAAGTATCGTCTAGAGCCTGGGGGTTGGCTCCAGCAAGACCCTTTGACAATCAAGTCAGCTCTTTCGATCAATAGGAATGAAGTGCTCAATAGAGAAAGTTGCAGAGTATTGAGAAGGAGAAGAGAGCTCAGAGAAAATATATCTAGAAGATTTCTTTTATAGATGGAGCCTGTAACAAATTGATAGTGACAGCCGTAACCATCCGGTAGTGGGCCGTTCAAGGCCATGTGGAGTTTGTTACGGAGGATAGTGTCTGTTGTTGTAACATGCTAGTCCATTGAGATTTAATAGTTGATGTTTGGGGGAGTAGGCATCAGTTGGTGATGAATCTTTGAGTTACATCAATACCAAGGGAGCTCGGACTCCTCTTAAGCGGTCTGTGGGTGAGTTGATTCATGCTGTGTGGAGCCAGATTCGTGCGAAGACCTTCCTAATCGACTATGAAAAGTTCGGCCAGGAGGAGTCCGTAAGGAGTTCGGCTACTGGAGGAGTCTGGAAGGAGTTTGGTTGCTGGAGGAGACTGAAAGGAGTTCGACTGTTGGAGGAGTATGGGAGGAATTCGACTGCCGGAGGAGTCTGGAAGGAGTTCGAAAGAAATTCATGATTGAAGCTCTCCTGCGATCATGAGTTACACCTGACCGAGCACCAAATCGAACTTAGATGGGAGCGAGGTTTACCCCCAATAATAGTCCCCCCACTTTCAAATTTGAAATTCGAAGCAAGAAAGTAAAAAGATGACCATTGAAGTTCATTCTTGGGCTCCCATCTTGACAGGATGAGACATTTTGGCATTTACTGCGCTGGCACCAAAATTTTTTAAATCTAAAATGAGTTTGAAAAAATGGCCCTTTATTTCTCCCATCGAAACACTACCCTAGGTACGATGCCATAATGACTCCTCCTATGGTTGCCTTTCTATCATGATGAGTGGGACACGCGGTGCACGCTGACCGATCGAAGTTGATCCACAATCATAACTGCCTTGGATTACTTCTGGCTATTTAAGGTCTTCTTCCTTTGCCTGAAAGTCATTCCTACCCAAGTCTTCTCCTTCCTTCAGCCCCCATCCATTTTCTTCCCAAGGGTCTTAACCTTCTCCCTTTCTTTTCTGAGCTTCGAATACCCTTTCGATTGGTCCTCATCGCATCCATCGTCCTTTCATTCTCCCCAGATAGCTTACGTCGATTTTCTAACCCTTCTCTTAGGTTATTCATGTTTTTTATTTCTGGCTTCTTGCTTCCCTAATTTTTTGGTGGAGACGTTTATCCTGTATTTTATTTTATTTTATTTTAACACCAATCATTTATTACAGTCGGATCACCAGATGCTCGCCTACATCAAGAAGGCGCGTCATCAGGAGGTGGAGGCACAGAAGGCCCAGGAGGACCTTCGAGTCGAGATCTGCCATCTTTAAGAGAGGGTCGACGAGGTCGAGCACCTTACCGAGGAGAAGGCAGCGGACATCAAAAGTCTCTAGGGCGCACTTCACAAAGAAGAGTTCATCTCGGTCGGACTAAAGGCCACACTGGCCTTGGAGGAGGAAAGGAGGAAGGAAGCCGAGAATAGGGTCGCCGAACTAGAGACCCAAATGGCGAAGTCAATCTTGGAGGTGATGACCTGGGTAGTGGAAGAGTTCAAGACCTCTTTCAAGATGAGGAACTTGAACATCGAGTTCGGTCAGGAGGCGTTTATCAAGGGTTTTGAGCTCTACGAAGGTAGGATGGCCTGGAGGTTCTCTGAGCTTGACCTAAGCTTTCTGGAGGAGGAGGAAGATGACGTAGATGCAGAACCATCCAATGCCACACTCGATCCTTCCTTTGACGAGCTCACTTTTGTTCCGTCTGAACTTGCCGCAGAGGCGTTCGAACCAGTTTTGAAACTCGAGACAGTCGAGAGCTTGAGAATAAACTTCGGCGGTCATCTTTTTACTTTCTTCCTTTAAATTTCGAATTCGAAAGTTGGGGGACTATTGTTGGGGGTAAACCTCGCTCCCACAAAAGTTTGATTTGGTCCTCGATCAGGTGTATCTCATGATCGTAGGAAAGTTTCAATCGTGAATTACTCCAAACTCCTTTCGAACTTCTTTCAGACTCCTCCAACAGTCGAATTCCCCTCAAACTCCTCTAGCAGTTGAACTCCTTTCGGACTCCTCCCACCCAAACTTTTCGTAGTCATCCAGGAAGGTCTCCGCAAGAATCTAACTCCACACGGCATGAATCAACTCACCCACAGACTGCTTAAGAGGAGTCCAAGCTCCCTTGGTATTGATGTAACTCAAAGACTCGTTGCCAACTGATGCCTACTCTGAACTTTGACTATTAAATTTCAACAGACTGACACGTCACGACAACTGACACTATCCTCTATAACAAACTCCATGTGGCTTCGAGCGGCCCACTATCGGATGGTTATGGCTGCAACTATTAGTTTGTTACAGGCTTCATCTATAAAAGAGGCCCTCCAGATATATTTTCTTTTGGCTCTCTTCTCCTTCTCAATATTCTACAACTTTCTCTACTGAGCACTTCATTCCTGTTGGTTGAAAGAGCTGACTTGATCATCGGAGGATCTTGTCGGAGCCATTCCTTAAGGCTCTGGACGAGACTTATTTTGTAGGTCACCAATGGTGACTTTATCTTCTCTGACTCCAGTGCTCCTCCGGCGACAACCAGATTTCGCACCAACAATATATATTCATTCTTTAGCATTATCTCGCACTTTTCTTTTTCAAAATTTGCATGCTTAAGCTGTATAATTTTTGTTACTTTCCCTTTTTCTTTCAAGTTAAGCATGTTTAATTGATACTACATTAACCTTTAATTAATACAAATTTATCTTTTAAGCTTAGATTTTTAAATTTGATTGATACCAATTTAGTAATTATTTTATCTTTGGTATTTTCTCTCCCTTACTTTTGCAATCAAAGCTATTTTAAAATTAAGTAAAATTTTAAGAAAACAAGTATCAATTGAGTGAATTAAGTATTAAATTATGCTTTCAATTTAAATAAATATAGCATTCACTTATGTAGACACTAAATTTTTAAAAAAATTATATTTCATTAACTTCAAAAGATGTTTACAATGATAACAAACATCTAAGTCCAAAAGTATGTCGTGTAAATGTACTTCTCAATTTTAATTAATAAGAACTTTAGGCTTCAAAGATTTGAATAATATAGTCTTGAAAATATTTTTCTTTACTTTGATATTAAAGTAAATCATTCAAAAAATGTATCACAAGAATTTATCTCAAATATTATAATAGCAAGAATATAGCCATGAAAATTCATATTTGAGACAAAGCAACTATTCTTTTGCCAAAAGATAAATCAATAAAATATAAGACATATCATAAGCTATCTAATTCTAAATGAATAAAACTAAAGTTTTCTTTAAATATTTGGCTTTAAAAGCAAATAACAACTTTCTTAAAATATTTTCCATGGTATCAACTTAAAATGATTTAAGAAGAATATTTTTTAAATTTATTTTTGGATATATTATTCAAAGCAAATCATAAAGAGATTTATTTAATTTTTTAAAAAATATCTCTTTCTCTTTTAAAGTAGTATCAATCAATTTAAAGTATAAATATATCAATCTTATAATTTGTTTCAAGGTATAATATCAAAAATATATTCATGCAGACTAGATTATATGCAAGGATATTTTCTTCTTTTTATCAAAGGTAAAGCAATAGAATATAAGACGATAATGATCTATTTGATATCAATCATTGAAGTTTTTGATTGAAAAAGATGAATCAATTTAAATTCTGATCAAATTATCTTGATAAGTTAATTTGAATTGATATCAACAAATCATGCAAAATAAATCATAGAGAGATTTTGTTTAAACTTAGGTCTTCTTTTTTTTAAGAAATATAATTTAATCAAGTTTAGAAAAGATATGAAATTCTTAATTTTATCTCAAATGATATCATATAAGTTATGCAAAATCAGATTTAAGATAAAACATTCTTTTCTTTTGCAAAAAAAAAAGAGTAAGAAAATTTAAGGCAAGAATAGACTGTTTGATACCAATTATAAAAATTTTGATACTGATTGTTTTAAGAATTAGTTCAAATAGCAAACTTCTTGATATCAAATATGAAAAAAAATTCAATTTTGGATACCCAATATTTTGAAGAGAATAGGTGATATCTTTGAAAGATCTTCTCCAATTTAATATCCATTGAGTTGAAATAAATCAAGATTTTATTAAGAGATTTGATACCACTTTAAGATTGAAAAAAAAAACTAATTTTCAAATTCATTACTTGAAAATAATATAAATAAAATATGAAGGTATATTTCAAATTCAATTTGATACCAAGTATGAAAAGCATTCTTCAAGTCGGGGGACAAAATTGATTGAGGTTAAAATGAGAGGAATCTAAATATTGGCTCTATGTGTTGATCTAACTATGGGATTTTAAATCCTTAGGTGTTAACCTAAAATGCAATGCAACTTAATACATCAAGCATTTTGAATTTTATAATTGATGTTTTATCTTTAAGTACTTATTTCATGCTAATTTTTATTAGAATTTTAATAATTTAGCATTTTATGGAGGAATGTCAAATTTAGTTTTACTTGTATGTTCAGTAATTTAAAAATATTCATATCTAATTAAGCATCTTTTAATTTAAGTTTATCAATTACAGAATTGATATGAAAAAGCTATTATGTCATATTGAATTTTAAGATAATTTCAATTCATATCATAACATGATACTTAGAGGAGAGCATATTGACCTCTTAAAATCAAAGTATTCAAATCATCAAAAAGATCAAAAGAGTATGACAAGTAATTAAAAATATTTTTATTTAAATTTAGATTTTTCTTGTTATAAGAAATATCATTTAATTATGTTTAGAAAAATATGAAATATTTTAAATTTTACTCAAATGGTATCACTTCAAGAGTATATCAATATGAAATAGATTTAAGACATTATATTCAATTCTTTTGCCAAGAATAATGCAATAAAATATAGAGCAAGAATGATACCACTGATATCAATTAAACTAAAATTTAGACCAAATCGAGATTTTCTTGATAATTCAATATCACTTAAAGGTCAATTTACAAATTCAGTTTGATACCAATCATTTTAGTTTTGAAATGATAAAGATGAATCAATTCAAATCAATTAATTTTAAAGATTTTGAATGATGAATCAATTTGAATTGATATTAACAAAACAATCAGGGCAAATCATATAGAAAATTTTAGTTATTCTTCAAAAAGATCATCTTATCCTTTTCTTAAGAAATATCAAGCAATTAGGTTCAGAAAAGGTATATATTTTTGAATTTATCTCAAATGATATTATATCAAAAGATATAGCTGTACAAAATCAGATTTGAAACAAAGACATTTTTTTCTTTTTGCCAAAAGATAAATCAATTAAATACATGGCAAATAGTAAGCTGTTTGATACCAATTACTTAAAATTGAAGTTCATTTTAAATATTTAGCTTTAAAGATAAATGACAATAGTCTTAAAATATTCTGTTTGATATCAACTTCAAAAGGTTCAAGAAGGGCATTTTTCTAATTCAATTTTCAAAATTGATCAATTGGAACAAAATAAGAATGTTCATCAATAATCTTTTTTTTAAGATCAAAGAGTTAATCAAATCGATGATCAAGAAAGATATTCAAGTAAATTTAGGAGATTAAAAATTAATCAATTGGGGGGTATGAAAATCAAAAAAATCTAGTATGATCAAATCAAGGAGAATCTAGGTAATAGTTCTATGGGATTTCGTTCAACTTAGAAAATTTCAAATCCTTAAGATAAAACTAAGATACAATGTAAATTAACACTTTAAGCATTTGGTCTTTTATGATCGAATGTTTAATCTTCAAGCACTTAGGTCATAAAATTTTTTGAAGAATTTTGATAATTAAGTATCTTATGGAAAAATGTCAAAATTCGTTCAATTTATAAGTTTAGCATCCAAATAGTTTCATATACAATCAAGCTCATAGCAATTTAGATTTCTTAAATAATTGAAAATCAATATAGCATGATACAAAGGATTGAACTAGCATGCTGAATTTAGAATAAAATAAAGATCTTAAAATAAATAATCAACATGATGTACTATTTTTAAGCAATATATTGAAACATTCAAGTCATGGAGTATAATCATTATAAGCAATGATGAATCATCAAAATCAATCAAACACACTCAATAATTATGCTAATTAATAATCAAAATATAATTAACAAATAATGATGGCATGATGTGAGAAAAGTTTAGATTTTATCAAATAGCATCATCCATCCATTTTCATTTTTAAAGCATTCACAAAAGAATTTTTCTTTAGTTTCATTGGATTCTTGGTGTACCTGCAAAATTACTTCATAATTTTTTGTACCCAAGTCATCTTAGGTCCATAGAAGTTAGTACTTAAGGTTTCTTTTGAAATCCAAATTTGCCTAACCAAAGTATGGCCAATTCTTTTAAAATTACATTCTAAAATTTTATGGCCTACTTTGTTATATTTAAAATATATAATTGAATGATTTTCAAATGAAGCTTTGCTAAACATATTTTTGATAAATTTTTATTTTTTTAAAGAATTATAATCAATTTTTGCTTTATAAAAAATGGCCTTTTGATTATTTAAAATTACTTAAAGCTTTTGAGATCCAATTATAAATTTTTGACTTCAAGTTTTCAATCTCTTTTCTTAGATTGGTATTTTCTTCCAAAAGAGATTTCTTTTTTTTCAACAAGTTTTCTTTTTTTTCAATTTGAAATTTTGATCTTTCTAATTCTATTTTCAGCTTAATATTTTCTTCAATTAAAGATTTTTTAGATTTAAGAAGTACTTTCTTTTCTTTAGCCGAAGCATTATTTTTTTAAAAAATATTTTTCTTTCCTAACAAGACCTTACTCCTTTCATTAGCTAAGAGAAGATTTGACTTTTTGAATTCTTTATTTTTCAATCTTAATTTTTTAAATTCATCTATTAATTCATTAAAGGCTTCATATAATTCATCAAGTATTAATTGAAATGAATTTTTTGAATTTACCTCATCTTCATTGGTCATGAGGTAAAGATTTGTAGCACTTTCTTCCTCCTTTTCATTTCTCATTTCTTTGCTTTGCTCCTTCTTAATTAATGCTTTCTTTTTTTTTTGTTTTCTCTTCTTCTTCTTCTTTTCATCGTCATGAGTCATGAGGCATAGGTTGGGGTAAGCTTCCTTAACTTCTTGAGAGCTTGGTTCTTCTTCTTGATTTGCTCTCCCATAAATCATTTCTAGTTTCTTTCATATTTAATTCACTGAAATACATGAAGAAATTTTATTAAACTCATTAATATCTAAAGAGCAATAAAGTTTATTCATTGCCTTAGCATTCATTTGAATCACTTCTTTATCATGAATCAATGTATTGGGTGTGTGTAGGTCATTGATTATAATTTTTCATAAATTATAGTCATGTGCTTGAATGAAGATTTTCATTTTAATTTTTCAATGTATGTAATTTGATTCATTTAATAGTGATGGTCTATATATGGAATAACTTTTATTAAACAAAGACTCCATTTGGATTGCCATTGATCTTTTGCCTTTTTATCGCTAGGTCCACAAATAAATATTAGAGCACCTGCTCTGATACCACTTATTGCTCAAAGGTGGCAACCCAAGAAGAAGGGTGAATTAGGTTTATAAAATTTTTGGTCAAATTTAACTCTACACAAGTATGTGCTTTCCTTAACTTTATTCAATTCAATAAAATTAACTAGTGTATGCAACAGAATCAAGTATGAATAAATTTAAGTAAGACTTGATCCAAATTGATAAGTAATTAGCAATTTAAGGCATACAAGATATGTAAAGCAATAGAGAAGAAAAGATAATATAAATGCATAAAGAATTTATAGTGGTTCAATGTAACTCCGCACCTACATCCACTTTTCAAGCTTTTCTTGAGAATTTTACTATAATCCTAGATTATAGTGCATTTGTTTTAACCTAGGATCATAAACAAATTTAGTTGGTTTTGCCGGGCTCACCAACCATAATCCTATATCGATAGTTTTTTCGAGTTCACTATCAACCTAGTTGGTTTTACAGGCTCTCCAATCAAAATCTATATATCATCTAATTATCGGCTTAGACCAGCCTATATCCCAAGTTTCTTATTCCAAAGAAACTTGTAAAGAAAACAAATATACAAGTATTTAAATTCAGCACAAGAAAGAAAATAAAAAAAAAACTCTTTGGAGCTTGAAGAAGAGGCTGAATGAATGCTCTTTGGTAGCTTCTCTTGTCTTCAAATGGTACTGAGAGATTGCTTGAAGTATTATGGAAGATGATTCTTGGATGTCCTTTGAATTTGAAGTTCAAATCTCTCTTTATTCTTCTTTTATTGGATATTCAATGTAACACTTTCTTCTTGAATGATTTTCTTTCTTAAATCCTTAAAAATTTCATCTAAAATATTTTTCTAACTCTTTTTATACTTGAAAGTAGCTTAAGAGTGAGTTTTAGTTGTTGGAAAGCTTGGACTAGTCATTTGGATGGAGAATGGTTCGTTTGAAAAAGCTACAGAAAACTAGCCATTTATAAACGTTGCAGTTACTAGGTCAGCTTAGTTTTTGACTAGATCTGCTCAGTCCTCACTGGATCGGCTCAGTCTCCTGAGTCTTGAAAAATTGGCTTTCTACATTTTCTATCTTTTACTTTCACTGAGACTAGATTGGCTCAGTCTCAGACTAGGTAGCTTCAGTTTGTGTGCCATGCATACCGAACAGTCCATTTCAAAAGGAAATGATCTAAGGATCATCCCTTGGGTTGACCATTTTGGTAAAACTTGAATTTCTTCCAATTTATGATCCAAAAATCATGGAACTACCTCCAAAAGATCAAAAATTTTCTCTAGTTGCTTTTTAGGCTTTTGAACCATATTTTCTTCTAACCTAGTAAATTATGATTTTGTCCTTCTTCAAGGATCTTTATCAATTTAATTTTCTTGAAGCTCTTGGCTTGGTGATTTTTGTGTGGATTTTTTCTTAGATTATTTTTTTTAATTTGAATATCTGAAAAGACCTACATCCACTTTTGAAATACATGGTAAAATACTTAAACATTCAAAGTTTGACGATCATCAAAATCAATCATGGAGTCAACTAGATGTTAGAGGCAAAGGAGTGGAAGGGCAATCGGAGGCTTGCCCAAAGAGTCTCCTCTTATAAGGCGACTCGACCCTCCAAGGCCAACGACACTCGCTCCTCCTAACTCGGCACTTCGAGCTAGAAGACTAAAGGGATAGAATACCGAAACCTTATGTGGTAGAGATCATCCTCTGAGATGGTCGACCTCTCAGGCCCAAGGCCAAAGAAGTCTCTGAATCCCCTCATTGGGCTCTTGATCGGCCTAAGCAACTCAAGTCCCCAACAACCAGGAGAAGAGGTTCCCACTATCGAAGCCCCAATGTCCTTTCAAAATTGAAATCAGGATCACCAAATTTCTCGATGGGATTGACTAGTCTCACCTTGACTCTTCCCTCAGGAAGACCTCACCATGAAGCTACCTAAAACTAGGAGGGAAAGAAGCATGTGAAGGAACCAACCAGGAGCGAGCTCAAAGAACATTCTAAAAAATTGATGCCTCCTCGATGAAAGCTATTGAAAAGCCGATAGTATGCATGCAGAATTTTTTTATTATACTAATTATTGGGAAATGTGTCTTAAAGCCAATCATCAGCTTATTGATGGTTGTGCTATCTTATAATTATAATTAATTTATTAATAAATTAAATAAATATTTTGATATTTTTATCATAAAGTCTACATCTTCTAATGAACTCTATTATTGCGATGAAGTTCTTAGGACTATTTAATTTAGATAAAGAGAGAATTTATTGATTAGTCCTTAAATAGTTCACGATCAAATGATATGTTGTTAATTAGGATGACAATATTTATTGAGCATAGATCGTTATATGCCACATAGGTTGGTTGTCCCCTTAATCAAGGAGTGTGAAGACACTAGTATGGCATACAAGTGAGATGTATGGACACATCATCACTGGATGTGACCAACTTCAGAGCATTTTGCTATTGAAAATTGCTCTGATGGGATATAGGTATAAGTATCCCTTAGACCTGAAATGACCACAGTGGATTGCAAGCAATTCACTATGGTTTGGTACTAGACTAACTAAATTTTTAATTTAGTAATGAAAAATTTTTGGGCATAATCAAATACTTGTAAAGTTAGTGAGTGATCAAGATGGGATTGACCACTTCAAGAGTTAGAGAAGAATGCATCACTATATTTCAATATAGCAAAAATCTTAGCCAGGATAATTCATAAGATGGATCTGGTATTTTGAAATATAATATGGATGACCTAATCAGAGTTGACAGCTAAACTCTGAGGTGTCCTACAAGCATTTTGGTCAAGGAGATGAATTATATAGAAACTATATCCACATGAATTCTAAGGATGTTATTCTACATATTCGACCTATCCGGCCATTGCGTACCATTACTAGATGGTTACTTCGATTGATAAAAAAATTAATTTCTATGCTATCAGCTTAGGTTCAGTCCTATGGGGGTCACACACATAAGAGGTCTCGATCTGATCAGATGGTTGATCAATGATTAAGAATCATTCTAGGGTTAAACAATCAATACGATTGATGTTTAACCTAATGCAAGTATTGTAGGAGAATTGATTAGTAATTTGATTACTAATTAACTTATTTTGATTAAGCTAGAGGATTAAAATTAAATTTAATTAAATATAATTTAATTAGATTTAGTTTGAATTTGATTAGATTAAGTTTAATTAATTTACTGGATGAGCCAATTGCAAGAAAGAACTAGTCCTAGTTCAATTAGAACTTGACTGAACCTAATTTTTAATTTGATTAAAAATTAAATTAAAATTAAATTTGATTGAATCTAATTTAATAATATTATTAGTTAGACTAAGATCTAATTTAATTATATTAAATAAATCTTACTTTAATTTGGTCCAAGGATCTTGGACCAAGTCAAATTAGGAGTCCTAGTGAGACTAGGACTCCCAAATCCTTGTGACATTCAATCTCCACGCACTCTCCACAAAATTTTATTTAATTTTTTTATGGAATATCTTTTTTTTAGAGAGAGGACATGCATCCCCACATTCCATATACTTCTTATGTGGTATTTGGTTGAGGACCGAGCCAAAATAAATTAGTTGTTTTGATTTCAAACTCTATTTGATAGAGTTTGTTGCAACCAGAATTCTTATCCATGTATGGCACCTAAACTCTTGATTTTTCTCTAAAATTTTTATAAAAAATAAATAATTTTAATGTGCCAAACACCAGTTGGTCCATGCCCAAAAAGAAGGAGGGGATGCCTAAGAGTTGGGCATCCCAAGTCTAGCCCAATTTGGAGGTCTGTTGACTAGGTATTTAACCTATACAAGGACTCCCCCATATCTCTCAATATAAAAGAGTTTTTAACCTTTTTTTTTGAAATTATAGATCTAAGAGAGAGATATTTGGGCATGAAGAGGCTAGATACAGAGAGGTTTAGGTGTGAGAATTGTAAAGACACCAATCAAGGTGCTTTGGTGAGAGAAAAAGAGAAGAAGAAGAGGATCTTTTTCTAGAGTTTTCTTCCATCTATTCCTCCACTTTTTCTATGATTTTGAGAGGTGTCTCAGGTCCAAAATCATCTTCCTTATCTTCTAAAAATTAGAGGATCCAAATTTCAAAAAAAAAGAGATCCTAATCAACCGTCGAAGAAGGATAAGTGTAGTTCTAGCAAACTATGCTAATTTCGAACATCAAACTTTTGATCAGCGATCGAGGGCTCGTGTGAACAACTTGTAGATGTCGGATGTGTGTGCAGCTTGGAACGATAACCTCAAGTCCTGATTAGCGAGTTAGAGAACTTGATTTGCAAAGGTATGGATGATATGGCCATCTTTCTCCTATCTAGATTTGATCTAGCGTAGAATAGTTTTTGTATTGATATGATCAACATAATTTATTCTCATATTTTAATTTTTAATTTAATATCATGCTTTAATCATGTAATAGGATCCTAGATCTAAAATTTTTAATATTTAATTATGAATTAATATGATTAATTCATGTTTCTGCTACACAGATTTTAAAAAATTTTTAAAATCTAACCTTGAAATCCTAGACTAGTTTCATCAATTGGTATTAGAGCTAGATTATTTTTACATAATTTTATGAATGTTTAGATTGATAATTTAGATCTAATCTAAATTATAACCTAATGTTTAAATCTAAAATTAAAAATTATTTTAGATTGCATGGATTGCTATAAGATTATCCTACTATAAGGTTTACCCCTTATAGTTCAAGGTTGTTCTAGTACGTGCAAATCTAAAATTATGATCATAAAATTTTAGATTAGATCTAAAAAATTTTATGATCTAATTAAAAATATTTTAATCTGATTAAAAGTTCTTTAATCTAATTTTTTATCAGCATAAATGTGTTAGATTCTATCTAATCTAATTTATAATTGATTGAATTAAAACCATTTTAAATACATGAGCATGTTTAGATTAGATCTAAAAGTAGTTTCATGGTTTATTTAATTGCATATTGATCATGAATCAAGCATACATCTGGTTGGTAGTACCATGTTGTAAAAATATTTTACAAATATGAAAATTATTTTTGAAATGCCAAACCCCAACCCTTAGCCCAAAACTTAATTAAGAATTAAGTATGATGAATTAGGCTTTAGAATTATGAATTAAAGATCCTAATGAAGGAAAATCCTGATTTCCCGGACCAGGTTCGTTCAGATTGGATCGGATCAAGAAATATATTTTAAATTTTTTTTTTGATTCTAATTAGATCTGAGATATTTTAGATCTGATTATTATTATTTTAGAAATTAAAATAAAATCAGATAAATTAAATTAGTTTTAATTTATCGTGATGTGGGTAATCCCATTACCCGTTGATGATCTTGTATGCAGTGGAAGGTTCTGGATCTAGCCACGCAAGTGCCTGGCCTCTATCGGTATCCACTCAGACTGAATCTAGAGATTCTCTTCTTCTCTATCACATCTCCAAAAATTAGATCTAGATCTAATCTGGAGGATCTTCAAAACTCCTTTTGAAGATCAGAAGTTGTCCTATGCAACAGTGCAGCTTTCTAGCTTTCAATCACATTTCTTTGATCTGGATCGCACCAACCAAGAATTAAAACTCTTTTGGATGTGGAGAGGAGAGGGAGAAGATGGTTTGGCATGGAGGAGGAGTGGAGAAAAGGCCTTGGGGCGTGGAGAATTGTGATTCAATCATACTTTGAGTTGGGCATAGGGTCTTATTTATAGACTAAGCGTGATCCAACTCCTCTTCTTCCCAACCAATCACAATTCTTTGTGAAATCAGATCTAAATCTAATTGGTGGGAATAGAGTCCCCTAGATTCCTCCTTAGAGGGTGCCTAAGACCGGTCAAAGTTGGTTCTTAGGAGAACTCTAATTGGAATCCAAAAAGGAGATGGAGTCCCTATCCAATAGGGACTCCTAGGCGCCTCCAACTTGGGCACACGCCAAGGATGGCGTGTGCCCTCTTTCTTGCTAGGTTCTGGTAGGAGGACAGGCCCCCACCAGCTCTCCAATAGATGCATGATATGTGGACAAAAGTCAAAGTGTCAATGGTCAACATTTGACCAGTCAAAGGTAGACTTTTGACCAAAGTCAAAGAACAAGAAATGGTAGGTGACCAAAAATGGCAGGTAATGTCTTACAAAATAAGACAACCTTTTCTGACTTGGACAACCTCCAGTCAGACCATATGAAGGCCTCTAATTGAGCACAAACTCCTTTGGCTCAGACAGGACAACTTATTTGTGATAGCAAAAGAAGAACGTTAGGTTCAATCGAGTGCTAGCATGATTTTCTTGAACCTAATTGAATCTCATTCAGATCAATTGAACTGGATTAGTTCAATTGATGATCACCAGATTTAAACTCTTATTTGTGTGACCCAGTTAGGTTCAGTTTTGTATAGTAATGGGATATGTCATGATCTCTATCATCGACATCATCGAAACTTCTTTCGATGGATTAGAATTCTTCTGATTCGAACAGCTAGAATGATCGATCATCTAAATCATTCTAATTGCTCCCAAAATCCACCAGTGACACCTAGCAGTATATGGTGGCAATCCATCAGAGCTGAATGTGAACCTTTTGGTGCAGCTACCTATGTGATTAAGTCCTTCTATCTTGAGCCCCGATCAGATTAGGGTTAAGGTAAACTCGTCAAACCCTAGTTTCTGTCATATGATGTAATCATTCGATTCAAGTCCAATGTGAAAAACTAAATAGAAACTCTTTCTATTATTTCACTCTGCCATGATCATGGACTTTAGGACTTGATTCTCATGATCATCATAGGACTGCTCCTCTACCACCGAGGTAGATAGATTCCATCTTGATGCAATCCAGTTCCTACAATGAACATGCTATAGCCAACATACACCTCAGGATTTTGAATGGCTAGGAGACCGAGTTATGGTGTAGTCAAACTATAACACCCTCAAGGTGAACTGTCGATGCACCTCAGATCAAAGAACCAGATATACCACTGCAGCATCGAGTCAGTCATTGACGAGAAGGTAGACTTCCTAATGACTACTCGAGGTGGTCACGCTCAGTGCCCTCATTCTCTAACGAGTATCTGTACTCTCGCTCTGGTGTCTCCACACCATAGACTCAAGACTCATCTACTAAAGAGAAGCGATTGTACACCAACCTTTCGGATCAATCACCATACTCATGATGATCCTATGGTTGGAATCATTTTATGAGTTAATAATGATTATTCATGTCTTAAATTTTCAACTCTTGAAAATATGAATTATCATTACCATTAACTCAAAGGATGTATCATAGACACTAAATACACATATGTGATAGAAAATAATTCATTTTATTGATATTAGTCAAAATTACAATTTTGCCCCTAGAAGTGTATTATAAATGTCAGCCAATTCTGATTTCTAGGGCACATATATCTAACACCTAAGTCATTGATCATGACATTGGATTGCTGGGTTAGATGAATTAGGTCTATTAATTGGGTTAGACCTAAGGTTAGTTAAAGAATGGACTAAATTAGAGTAATTGGTCAAATCCAATCAAATATTGAATTAGATTAGCTAGTCAAGGACTCTTTAGACTCTATTATAATAGTTGTAGTTGGTCAAGTCCATGCTTTTAACAAAGACCAAATGGGCTCGATTCATAGCTACGTGGTCGAATCCAAAATTGTTAGGTTGATCCAATTAAAACTAATAAACTGGATGGTGTCTAAGGTAAGTTTGGCAGTCCAGACTAGTGATTTTTAATTGAGAGCTACTCATACTAATTTCGATCTTTGACAAGTTAATGGCATATTTCTTTCATTGATCTCACTTACCTTGCTATCCTGATGAATTAGGTTTTGATTAGATCACTTGGTGATTTAGGCTCACCCATATCAATTAGGTAAATCAGTATGACTGATTTAGGTGCTTCTAATTTCAATTTTAATTAGATCCTTTATGATCTGACTTGGTAAAGTCAGTGGAAGAATCAAAATTCACTAGTTCTCTTCTCTCTTTCTTAAAATCAATTAATTAAATCTTCTAAAATTATTAGATCCTTAAAAATAAAATAGTTATGGTGATAACTAGATCATAGCCTCTCATTAAGTGGATGACAATGGGTCCATTAGTTGGATAATCATTGGAGGCCCAAAGACCTGATGCTTATCAGCTAATAAAATTATCATTCATAATATGATTTCTTGACCGCATCTCTCTAAATGGTGGTTGGTTGATCAACCAAAGTTGGGCTTAATCATTCATTGGTTAGATAGTCCAAGTATGGTGATGTTAATGGTTCGACCTAACCAGACCTTTTCAGTAGAGGCCAAAGCCTATTGATTAGGGACTGGGGCAAAATTAAATTACTAAAAATTATTTAGAGAAATAATTGATTATAAACCGACTCTTAGATATACATGGATTGATCAACCAAAGTTGGACTTGTATATAGTCTATATAGATTCTAGTACCCACTAAAGAATTAGGGTAATTCCTCAAATTGAAGGTAGAGGCTACTAATTCGAATAAAATAGTGGGAGAATCTTTTGATTAAAATTCAAATCTTTAGGTTTAATGAATCAATTACTAATTAGATTTTGATTTTTCTTTGTGTACATATGGCCACTTTTCTTTCGCTCCGATCATTGTTAGACAATGATAAGCTGGTGGGATCCAACTTCGATAATTGGTACCATAAGTTGAAGATTGTCCTGAAGCATGAATGTATCTTGTATGCACTAATAGATCTGGCACCTAAGGAGTCAGCACCCAATGCACATGGAATAGTTAGAGCACTTATCATAAGTGGCTCAATGATCGAACCATGGTGCATTGTATCATGCTGGCAGTCATGAGCAACGAGTTCAGTCACAAATTTGAGTTTGCTCAGCTAGAAGACATGATTTAAGTGTTGAAAGAGTCTTTTGGCACATCCAATGATGTTCAGAGGCATAAGACTAGTTATGCCATCTTCAATACTAGGATGAGGGATGGAGCACCACTCACTAATCATGTACTATACATGATCAAGCTGATGGAGTGTTTGAGCAAGCTCAGATTTTTCTTGCACGAGCAGCTTGGAAAAGATGTGATTTTAAACTCATTGCCCAAATCTTATCTCTCATTTCTTACTCATTATAGAATGACAAAGACTAAGATAAACTACCACGGGTTACTGGAGTTACTTTAGGATATTAAGAAGGATCACTAGCTCCATAAGGAGTAGGTTAACTTAGTGGGAGGGTCTTCTTTTGGTTCTCAAACCTTTAAGAAAGAGAAGAATAACAAGAAGAAGAAGAGTAAGAAAGTGCATATTCAGGCTAGGACATCTATGCAGGGCCAAACCAAAAAGGTAAATCCCAATAAGAGTCAAGCTAAGTGCTTCTTTTGCAAGAAGTGGGGGCACTCGAAGAGAAATTATCCTCAATATATTACCTTCTTGGATTCAAACAGGATGAGAAAGAAGCAAGTTATTGCTAGGCAAGATATTCATATGATAACTTCTTGTAATTTCTCTATTTATGATATTATTGACTGGGTATTGGATACCGGTTGCCCTTACCATATTTGTAATTCATTGGAGGGGTTGCAGGTTAGTAGGAGATTCGAGTAAGGCGAGAGATTTTTGAACGTTGGAGATGGAAGATCAGTTCTAGTTCTAGCATTAGGAATCTTGAAACTTGTATTTGGATCTCACATCATTGTTCTTAGTGATTGTCACTTTTGTCCTAGTTTCTTTTTAAATGTCATTTTTGTAGGCCTTTTGGCCAAAGACAATTATGAAATTTCAACAAAGAAAGAGTTTTGTAATGTCATTATGAATGGTGTTACTATATTCTCTAGACACATGAATAATGGTGTATATATGTTATCACAACTTGTTAATATAGTCTATTCCACTGGCAAGCATCCTAGATTAGATAGTATGTCTGATATGTACTTATGGTACTGTAGGCTAGGTCACATAAATAAAAATAGGATAAATAGGTTGACTCAAGAGAGAATCCTTGAAGTCAGTAATTATGAATCACTTCTAATTTGTGAGTCTTATCTACGTGAAAAAATGACCAAATCACCTTTTACTGGAAAAGGTGAGAGAGCCATTGAGATCTTAGGTCGAGTACATACTGATGTATGTGAACCTATAAGCACTAGTGCCAGAGGTGCATATTTCTACTTCATCATGTTCACTGATGATTTATCCAGGTCTGAATATATCTATATGATGAAACATAAGTCGGATTCATTTAAAATGTTCAAATGATTTCGAAGTGAGTATAAAAATAAGCTGGAAAGAATATTAAAACTCTTTAGTATGATTGAGAAGAAGAATACCTTTCTGGTGAGTTTCTCACATATCTAGGAGAAAATAGGATTCTCTCCTAATGGACTTCTTCAGGAACACCATAGCATAATGGTGTGTCAAAAAGGAGGAATTGGATTTTGTTAGACATGGTTTGATCCATGATGGATTTTGCTAGCTTGCCGATATCCTTCTAGGGATATACACTTGAATTGGCTTGCTATCTTTTAAATAGGATTCTAAGTAAGTTTGTGATTAAAACTTCATATGAGATATGGATAGGACGTAAGCCAGCACTTTCACATCTCAGGGTCTTGGGGTGCCCGGCTTATGTGAAATGGTTAATCAAAGATAAACTTGGACCTAGGTCTGATAAGTGCACATTCATAGGATACCCTAATTAGCCTTAAGATAATCTTTTTGAAAATATTTGTCATGCTGATGAATATTTTCTACCATGGGTTGATGAATAAAAAATATTCATCAGCCTTAAGACAATCTTTTTGGAAAAGAAATTTCTTGGTGAAGGAACTGTTTCTTCTAAGATTGAACTTAACCAAGTTCAATAGGTAGAAACATTGACACCTGTAGCTAAACCAGAATTAGATTTGATTAGATCAAATTTAGAGCCTAATGTACTTGCACCATTAGGGCAATTTGATAGAGTACCGCATCAGTCGGATAGATACTATGATTTTTTGGTCCGGAATGGTGGTCCCATCGAATTTGATGAGAATGATGAGGATCCGATCACTTATATGGATGCAATGTAGAGGCCTGATTCTAAGAAATGGCTTAAGGCCATGAAATCCAAACTGGAGTCCATAAAGGTCAAAGATGTATGGATATTGATTGACCCATCCAAAGGGGTTAAACCCATTGGATGTAAGTGGATTTTCAAAAGAAAGATGGACGCAGATAGAAAGGTAGAGACCTATATGTTAGGATTTGACGTCTCGAATTTGACTCACAGTAAGAAGAGAATCAGTTTTTAGCACAGTAGTCAGGCTGGATCTGATACACGATCAAACTGGCTCTCTTAGGTAGACAGGCAGCAGGAGTCTGGATGCGATGCAGATGAGCCAGCGCGACCCCTGATCGAGCTAGCTCGATGGAGGCAAATAAAATATGATGGGATTTTTCTATTTGGACTCAAATTATAATTAATCTAAGGGATCTATGGGAGTTGTGCATGGATCATAGGATTCAGCGGCCATGGAGGGTTGTGGTCATGATCTGAAGGTCAGAAAATATTCTAAGACTCCATCAAGGGCATGTTTGACTCATATTAGGAGAACAAGCCCTGTTAGGATTCCTATGAATTGTTAAGAAGAGAATTCTCATCCTATTTAAAGGGTTGAAATACTGTGGAGCAAAAAAGATGATGCGTGTGGTGTGAGAGGCACGTAGAGAGGCTCAAGTAACTATCAAGAGAAGCTTTGTAGAGCACTGAGTACGTGCAGCCCCCGTAAGAGAGAAGCAACAAGTGTATAGCATCCGACTAGGAGGTTGTGAGGGCAGAGCATCTTATAGCTTTTGTGGGTCTCCTTGGGATTCTGAGAGAGCTTTTGTAAGGATAGCTTCTAGTTGAGAGAGATTTATGTACGATAAGTAGAGAGTGGATGTTCTTCTCTTGTACCTATTTTTCTCTTTCATAGTGAAGCTTTGCATGCTCCATGTAGATGAGCCTTTAGACTGATCCATGTATTTGATTATTTTTTTATTTTATTTTTTTTTTCTTCCTATCATAATAATTTGATACTAGATTCTTAACAAGCGATATTAGAGTAGCTGATATTCTAACAGTTTGGTATCAGAGCGAGTTGATACCACAACAATTGGTATCGGAGCTAGATAGTATCAGAGCGTAGATTGTAGTAGTGGATAGATATTAAAGAATATGGAGAAGACAAATACAATCAAGATGGAGATCAATAGGTTTGATGGAAAGAATAATTTCTTCTTATGGCAAGTAAGGATAAAGGATGTCCTCATCCAACATGGATTGATCGATGCTCTCTTGTATGACAAGACGTCAACCATCATAGAGGTGAAGGATTGGAAGTAGATCCAGATGCGAGCAGTGAGATCCGCTTGTACCTAGTGGATGATGTGATGATCCATGTACTTGACAATATTTTTTTGATGGCATTATGGTCGAAGCTCGAGGTGTTATATATGGAGAAGTCGCTCACCAACATGCTATTTCTTTGGAGGCAGTTCTACCAGCTGTGGATGGACAAAGGCCAGAGCATAGGGGAGCATCTATCCAACTTCTGGAAGATCCTCACCGACCTCCTTAGTATTGGTGAAAAAGTTGAGGAGAAGATCAGGAAATTGGTTTTGCTAGCATCGCTCCCTTCTTCGTATGAGTCTTTGGTGATTGCTCTTCTAGTGAGAAAGAACACTATCAAGATGGATAAGGTCACTATAGCGATAGTCCAAAATAAGATTCTCAGGAGGAAGAAACCAGCTTCGAGATCAGATGGCGATAGTTTAGCTTTGATGATTTTTGGAGGAGAAGGAGGCAGTAGATGGAGCGGTAGAGGATCGTGAGGAGAATGATATAGGTCCAAGACAAGGGATCCTAGCAAGAACAGATGCTACAGGTGCGATGAGTTGGGGCATCAAGTCAAGGATTGCCCATAACTCAAGAATCAGATGAGGGCTACTATAGCAATGGCTAGTAGCAAGTCAGAGGATGATGTCCTAAAGATATCTGATGAGGTATCATGTTCTTCCCAATGGTGAATTTTAGATTTTGCATGCACATATCATGTTTGTTATAGAAAGGAGCAGTTTGACTCTTTGGAGAGTAGTGATGGCACTATTTATCTGCTGGATGGATCGAGCTATGCGATTAGAGGCATCGGAATGGTCAGCTGGAAGATACATGATTATGTAGTGAGGAGATTGGGGGAGGTCTGATACATACCCAATTTTAGATGGAATTTTATTTCACTGAGCAGACTAGATTTAAATGGCTACAGGTGGATAGCTGATGATGGAATCTTGAAGGTCATGCATGGCGATAGGGTGATATTGGAGGGAAAGAAGAAGATAAAAGGACATTACTATCTGGCAGAAAGTCTAGTATGAGGTGGAGCTTCAAGAGCTAGAGGGAGTCTAGTGCAAGGTAGAGCTCTAGGTGGAGATGGATCGGGCACGAGATGGAAGACTCGGAATGATAAGAGGTGACATCACATAGTGAAGTTTCTATTACTGTAGGAGAATTTTTCGAGCAGATCTTTAGTCAAAGTGGACACAGCATATGATAGATGTAGGATTGAGTGGCTTGGCTCGACTCCCACATTTGTCCATCCATGATCAGCATGCGTGCCCCAGGGCATGGGGGCGAGATGGATCACAATCTCTCAAAGTCAGGTGGAGGTCGAATGTCGAGTCGAGATGAAGATTTTTAGGATTTGATGCTTCGAATTTGACCAATAGCAAGAAGAAAATTAATTTTTAGCACAGCAATCAGGCTAGCTCTGATACGCGATCGAGCTGGCTTGGATTGGAATCAAGCCGGCTTGAATCATAGCTAACCAACTCTCTCAAGTAGATAGACAACAAGAGTTTGGGTGAGATGTAGTCAAGCTAGCTCGACCCCTGACTGAGCCAGCTCGACGGAGGCAAACAGAATACGATGATATTTTTTCTGTTTGGACTTGAATTATGATTAATCCAAGGGGTCTACAGGAGTTGTGTGTGGACCATAAGATCCAACGGCCATGGAGAATTGCGGTCATGATCTAAAGATAGAAAAATATTCTAAGACTCCATCAAGAATATGTTTGACTCATATTAGAAGAATGAGCCCTATTAGGACTCCTGTGAATTGCTGAGAAGAGAATTTTCATCCTATCTAAAGGATTGAGATATTGTGGAGCAAAAAAGATGGCGCATGTGGCATGAGAGGCACATAGAGAGGCTCAAGCAACCATCGAGAGGAGCTTGCCAGAGCGTCGAGTACGTGTAGCCAGTGAGAGAGAGAAGTAATAGGTGCATAGCATCCGACGAGGAGGCTATGTGGGCAGAGCATCTTGTAGCTTCTATGGATCTTCTTAGAATTCTGAGAGAGCTTTTGTGAGGGTAGCTTCTAGTTGAGAGAGATTTATATATGATGAATTGAGAGTGGGTGTTCTCTTCTTTTACCTAATTTTCTCTTTCATAATGAAGTTTTGCATGCCCCATGGAGGCGAGCCTTTAGGCTGATCCACGTACTTGATTATTTTCTTATATTATTTCTTTCTTCTTCCTACCGTAATAATTTGGTATTAAATTCTTAACAAGTGGTATCATAGTAGCTGATATCTCAATAGTTTGGTATCAGAGTGAGTTGATACCATAATACTATAAAGCCCATCTAGTTGCTAAGAGATATCATCAATGTTATGGTATTGAATATAATGAGACATTCTCTCCTATGGCAATGCTAAAATCCATTTAGATAATGCTTGTTATAGCTATCCATCTAGATTATGAGACCTGGTAGATGGATGTAAAGATAGCTTTTCTGAATGGAGAGCTGACCGAAGAAGTATATATGATACAACTTGAGAGGTTCACATCTATAGATGAGTCCAAGGTGTGGAAGCTTCAGAGATCTATTTATGGATTAAAGCAAGCATCTCAAAGTTGGAACATGCATTTTGATAAGGTGATCAAAATATATGGCTTCATTAAGAATGGAGAAGTGCCTTGTATTTACAAGTGGATGAATGGTCCAACAGTGGTATTTCATATCTTGTACGTAGATGACATTTTCTTAATCGAGAATGACATCCCCGCACTATAAGGAATAAAGGTTTGGTTGCTATCTCAGTTCTCCATGAAAGACTTGAGTGAAGCATACTACATCCTAGAGATGAAGATCTATAAAGATAGATCTAAGAGGATGCTTGGGTTATCCCAATCCATGTATATAGAAATAGTACTGAAGAGGTTCAGCATGAAAAATTTTAAGAAAGGCTATCTTCTGATGGGCCATAAAATTTTTCTCTCTAAGAAGGATTGTCCAACAACTCCTGAAGAGAGAGAGAGAGCATATGAGTAGAGTTTCTATGCTTCGGCAGTGGGATCTATCATATATGCTATGACATGTATGAGACCAGATGTGGCATACTCACTAGGAGTAGTGAGTAGATACCAATCTAATCCAAGAGAAAACCATTTGAAAGTGGTTAAAGCCATCCTTAAGTATTTAAGAAATACTAAGGACCAATGGTTGACTTATGATAAGTCAGATATGAAACTTAAGAGGTTTACAGACTTCAGCTTTCAATCTGACCATGATGATAGTAGAAGTTTGTCGGGTTATGTCTTTATCCTAAATAGTAGAACCGTCTGCTAGAAGAGTTCCAAGCAGCATATGTGGCAGACTCTGTTTGTGAAGCAGAATACATTGCAGCATTAGATGCTGTGAAGAAAGCTATGTGGCTAAGAAAATTTATCACTGAACTTAGAGTAGCACCCTCCCTTAATGGACCGATCTTGCTCCACTACGACAGTACTGGTGCCATTGCTCAAGCGAAAGAACCAAAAGCACACTAACAAATAAAGCACATACTGCACCGCTATCATTTGGTCTGGAAGATCATGGATCGAGGTGATGTCGATCTTCAAAAGATTGATGAAAAGGAGAATCTAGCCGACCCCTTCACTAAAGCCCTGACAATAAAGGAGTTCGACGACCACAAGTCTAAGATGAATATTAGATACTATGTCGAGTGGCTTTAGAATAAGTGAGAGTTGTTTAAAAAAGTATTCCAAAGCCAATCGTCAGTCTATTGATGGTTGTGCTATCTTGTAATTATAATTAATTTATTAATAAATAAAATAAATATTTTAATATTTTTATCATAAAGTCTACATCTTCTAATGAACTTCATTGTTATGATGAAATTCTTAGAACTATTTAGTTTCGATAAAGAGAGGATTTATCGATTAGTCCTTAAATAGTTCACGATCAAATGATACGCTGTTAATTAGAACGACAACGTTTATCGAGCATAGGTTGTTGTATGCTATATAGGTTGGTTGTCCTCTTAACCAAGAAGTATGGAGATACTGGTATGACATATAAGTAAGATATATGGTTACATCATCACTAGATGTGACCAACTTCAGAGCATTCTGCTATCAAGAATTGCTCTGATGGGATATAGATATAAGTATCCCTTAAACTTGAGATCACCTTAATGGCTTGCAGGCAACTCACTATGCTTTGGTACCAGACTAACTAAATTTTTAATTCAGTAATGGAAAGTTCTTTGGCACAGTCAAGTACTTGTAAAGTCAGTGAGTATCAAGATGGGATTGACCACTCTAAGAGTTGGAGAAGAATGCATTACTATATTTCAATATAGCAAAAACCTTATCCAGGATAATTTATAAGATGGATTTGGTATTTTAAAATATAATGTGGATAACCTAATCGAGATTGATAATTAAGCTCTAAGGTGTCCTACAAGCATTTTGGTTAAGGAGATGAATTATATAGAAACTATATCCACATGAGTTCTAAGGATGTTATTATATACATTCGACCTATCCAACCTTTAGGTACCATTACTAGATGGTCACTTCGATTGGTACAGAAATTGATTCCTGTGCTACCAACTTAGGTTCGAACCTATGGGGTCACAACATAAGAGGTCTCGATATGATCGGATGGTTGATCAATGATGAAGAATCATTCTAAGATTAAATAATCAATACGATTGATGTTTAATCTAGTACAAGTGTTACAAAAGGATCGATTCGCAATTTGATTGCTAATAAGCTTAATTTGATTAAGCCAGAGGATTGAGATTAAGTCTAATTAAATATAATTTAATTAGATTTGATTTGGACTTGATTGGATCAAGTCCAATTGGTTTATTGGATTAGCTAATTACAAGGAAGAACTAGTCCTAGTTCAATTAGAACTTGACTGAACCTAATCTCTAATTTAATTAGAAATTAAATTAAAATTAAATCTAATTTAATATAATTTAATAAGATTATTAGTTGGATTAAGACCAAATCTAATTAGATTAAATAAATTCTAATTTAATTTGATCCAAGGATCAAGTTGGACCAAGTCAAATTAAGAGTCCTAGTGAGACTGGGACTAGGACTCCCAAATCCTTGTGCCATTCAATCTCCATGCACTCTCCATGAAATTTTATTTAATTTTTTCATGGAATCTCCTTTTTTTAGGGAGAGGACATGCATCCCCATGTTTCATATACTTCTTATATGGTATTTGGTTGAAGACCAAGTCAAAATAAATTAGTTGTTTTGATTTTAAATTCTATTTGATAAAGTTTATTGCAACCAAAATTCTTATCGATGTATGACTCTAAACTCCTAATTTTTCTCTAAAATTTTCATGAGAAATAAAGGATTTTAATGCGCCAAACACCATGTGGTCCACTAATAAGTACCATAAATTTACCAATAAAAATATTAATTTAATAATTAATTTATTTTAATTTTTAAGAATTAATAATTAATATATATATTTAAGAAATTAATATTTTTATTAATTAAAAAATAAATAAAAAATTTAATAAAAATAAAAAATAAATTATTATTATTAGTAAAAAGAGCTTATTTTTTTGGTTACAACAAAATAAATTTGAAGTAAAACGGAGTTAAACAGATCTAATATGAATTCTTAAAGAAAAAAGAAAAAAATAAAATAAAAAAAGGAATCAGCTCAGTTGGCTTGCCAAGCCAAGCTGCCAAGCCAATAAGCCGCAAAGCCAGCCAAGCCATCTAGTGAGCTGCTGGCATCAGTTTTATCGCAGCTCATGGTAAACCTCTAAGCGAGGGCATTTTGGTAATTTTTGGATTGCATCGCATGCTGATTGGTTGTGGTCCATAGAATTCTTAGTCTATAGCAGTCTACCAGCACAATTTTGTGTGATTCAATGGTCCAAAACACTACCAATCTAGATCCAATGGCCATGGGTGATTTTTGTTTTGATTTGGTTTTCCAGCTCCCATCTTTGCGCGATCAGATGGTTCTGCATGCTCCTGATCACGATCTAATGATCAGATCTTCAAAACTCGATCCAACGGCTCATAAATGCCTCTGGCCTGATTTAAGCACTCTAGATCATGATCCAAGGGCCCAAAATCATCTGATTGATGCAATCCAACGATTAGAATCAAATCCAACCTGATCTAGGCTGATTAAATGAGTTTTTGAGTAATTTTTGGACCATTTGATCAGGATCTAATAGCCAAACTTCTCCAGAATCTACAAGACGTGTCTAGAGTAGTATTTTAATATGAATTTTACTCAAATTCTTCTACAAACGTTGATCAAACTCTACTTTAGTCTCATATATATTGCCTACAGTAAAGATCTCTAGCCCTCCAATACCTATAAATAAGACCCTAGGCTTTTAGGAAAAGCTGTCTTCGATCAAAGAGAGGGACAGGTACAGGTTGAGAGCCATGCTTGGGTTTGAGGTTGCTTCAAAGCAATGGGTGCTATGAAGAAAAGCTATCTTCTATGCCATCTTCATGCCAACGTCGATCTGAGATCAAGATCAACTTGTCTTTAATTTTTTTTTAATTTCATATATTTAAATTTTAAACTTTTAAATTAATATAAAATTTACATTTCTACTATTTAAATTTCATGCATTTTATTTTTATTATAAATTTAATTTTATTGCTCTTTATTTTATTGCAAGTAGATGCTAATCTTGGCAGTAGATTTTAGTACCTAAATTTTATTTTTTTGTTCTTTAAATTTCTATTATTTAATTTTATGCAATTTTAATTTTTATTTTCTAACTTTAATTTTTTTTTTTATAAAATTAAAGATTTTAAAATTAAAATACTGTCTTCTCCATGGATTCGACCCGACTCACTACTTTCTACCTATTTTTAATTATTTAAGAAGTCCAAATTAAATTGATAAATACGGTGTCCTAACGATAATATTGTGCTCTTATCAAATTTTTGGTACCATTGCCGGAAAGGGCATGGGTATTAATTTTTTTTATTTCTTTGATTTTCTTATAAATTAATTATAAATAAATTTTTAATTTTTAATTTTTTATAAATATTGCTTACTAACTTTTTTATTTTTTTGCAAAAAAAAAGAAAAAAAAGATTAGGGCAAGGAGGAAGCTTTCAATCCAATTTTGCTTAGTGAGATCAGTCCTAACCCTAGATTTTTTTATTATTATTTATTTTATTTTTAAATTAATCTAAAAAGTACCTAGTTAAATTTAATTAAAATATTCATAACAAGATTAGAAATTCTAATTGCTTAGAGCATCCATCATATTAATTTTATTTTTTTATTTTCTTTTTGGGGATCACTGGAGGAAAGGTAAGCTTCTCAAAACTCAATTAATTGCATGCATCTAGTTTGAATTGTATAGAACCCCTTGCTTAAATTTTTTTTTTGTATGTATTCATATTAAATCAAATTAAGGGTACAATCCATTAAATAAGATAAGATGGGGATTTGATCATCCTTTCTTAGCTCACAAACAATCAACTAGCATCCTGCATTGATCTAAGCCTTTAATTTTAAAATCAATTAGACATCGACCCTAGGAACTCAAGCTCATTAGGATAAGAAATCCTAAAAATTAGACCAGACTAGGATTAGTCAATTTAACTAGTGTCTAAGAAAAGTAGTTTAAGAATGATTGGGCCCAAAGGAAGGTGGTTTATAATTGACTCCAATAGCTTACTTGTGAAGGAACTAGATCTAGGGTTTCAACAGGTAGATCTTGAAGCTTTTTCAAGATCTCACAGTGGAAGACTTAAATAAATCTAAAATTTATTTAAATAACCATGTAAACACCTAGATCTCAGATCTATTATATGATTAAGACATGATATTAAATCAAAAATTAAAATCAAATAAGAAAAAGATTGATTAAATCAACCTAGATCTACACTAAATCAAATGCAAGTATGAAGTTTATAGATCAGATCTATTACCTAAGCAACTTTAGATGTTCTAACTTGCTGATCTGAGATTGAGGATGAAATCACAAGCCACACATGCATTCGGCCTCTAGGAGTCGTCTACATGAGCCTACGATCTATGATCTGAAGTTCGATGCAGGAAATCAGCACAGCATGCTAGTACTGTGCTGATCCTTCTTCGATGGTCAATCTGATGCTCTCTTCTTTAAAATTTGGACTCTTCAAAATATGATAAGGATGATAAGAGTTTACTGATCTGAGACTCTCTCAAAAAAAACTTAAAAGAAAGAAGAAGAGATTGAAAATAAAATAGCCCTAGAAGAAGATCCTTTTCTTCTTCTCTTTTCTCTCACCTAGACACCTAGTTTGGTGCCTATGGAACCCCCCGCCCAAGGACCCTCTTCCTCTAATTTTTGCACACCCCAAACCTCTCCCAAATCTTTGTATTTCATAAAAAAGTCAGAACAAAATTCATCTAATAAATAGGAAAAAAGAAGAGTCCAAGTTAGGTCAAATTCCTAGACTAGGAATATCCAAACATGGAAAGTTGTTGGGGAGCCCAACTCTTGGGTGCCTCCTCCATAATTTTTGGCATGGACCAGCAAGGGAGGGCACACAAAATAGTAAATTATTGTCATAGAATAAGAGAAGAATTAATTAAAAGAGAGGGAGGCACTTAAGGGAAGATGTTTTGGTCAATAAGGATTCTATCTCATAGAATCCTAAGCAAAACCAATTCCTCCTTTGACTTGGACTTCCATCTAACTTCCAAATATGACTTGGAGGGAGAGAGGGGGCATAAAAATTAGGAATAAAGATATTTTCTATAAAAAATACCTAGAAAATAGGTATGGAGGGCATTGGGACCAAGGTGGCATAAGGAGATAGGGAGTCCTAGTCATATTAGGACTCCTGTTTTGACTTAATCAAACAAGATCTTTTAACCAAATAAAATCAAGATTAAACTAACCCAATTAAATAAGTCCCTAACCCATTTAAGGACTTAATTAAATTAGATTAAATTAACTTTAATTCTAATTTATTTTCTAATCAAATTAGAAAATTAGGTTAATCCGAGTCCTAGTTAGACTAGGACTAGTTTTTCCTTGCACTTGGCTTATCCAATAAACCAATTGGACTTGATCCAATCAAGTCCAAACCAAATCTAATTATATCATATTTAATTAGAATTAATCTCAGTCTATTGGCTTAATCAAATTAAGCCAATTAGCAGTTCAATTGCTAATCGATCCTCCTGCATCATTTGCACTAGGTTAAACACTAATCGTATTGATTGTTTAACCTTAGAACGATTCTTAATCATTGATCAACCATTTGATCAGATCATAAGCTCTAATGTGTGTAACCTCATAGGTCCGAATCTAAGTGAGTAGCACAAAAATAAATGTTTATACCAATCGAAGTGATCATCTAGTAATGATACCCAACGGTCGGATAGGTCAAAGGTGTAGAATACCATCCTTAGAACCAATGCGGATATAGTTTTCATATAATTCATCCTCTTGACCACAATGCTTGTAGAACACATCAGAGTTCAACTGTCAACTCTGATTAGGTTGTCCACATTGTATTTCAAAATATCAAATCCATCTGATGGATTATCTTGGCCAAGATTTTGCTATATTGAAATACAGTGACACATTCTTCTCCAACTCTTGGAGTGGTCAGTTCCATCTTGATCACACTCCAACTTTATAAATACTTGACTGTGTTCAAAAGCCTTTCATTACTGAATTAGAAAGTCAGCTCGTCTGGTATCAAAGCATAGTGAGTTGCTTGTAAGTCACTGAGGTGATCTCAGGTCTAAGGAATACTTATACCTATATCCCATCGGAGACATTCTCGATAGTAGAATACTCTGGAGTTGGACATGTTCAATGATGATGTACCCATACATCTCACTTGTATGCCATACCAGTATCTCCACACACTTTAGTTAAGAGGACAACCAACCTATATGACATATAGCGATCTATGCTCGATAGATGCTGTCGTCCTAATTAATAGCCTATCATTTCATCATGAACAAATTTAAGGACTAATCGATAAATCCTCTTTTTATCGGAACTAAATAGTCCTAAGAACTTCATCACAATAATGAAGTTCATTAGAAGATTTAAACTTATGATGAAAAGATGTCAAAGTATTTTTCATTAATTAATAAATTAATTATAATATCTTAACCTTCAATAGGCTGATGATTAGCTTTAGGACATAATTTCTAACAACTTTCACTTATCCTAAAGCCACTCGGCATAGTATCTAATACCCATCTTCGACTTATGGTTGTCAAACTTCTTGATTGCCAAGAATTTAGTGAAGGGGTCGGCTAGGTTCTCCTTTTCATCGATCTTTTGAAGGTTGACGTCACCACGATCTATGATCTCACAAACCAAATGAAAGCGGTGCAGAATGTGCTTTATTCACTAGTGTGCCTTTGGTTCTTTTGCTTGAGCTATGGTGCCAGTGCTATCGCAATAGAGCAGAATTGGACCAACAGTGGAGGGTGCTACTTCGAGCTCGGTGACCTCAGCTACATAGGTTTCTTTGCTGCATCTGATGCTGCCTTGTACTTTGCTTTGCAAACAGAGTCAGCCATTGTATGCTGCTTAAAATATTTTCAGCAAATGGCTCCACCATTTAGAGTAAAGATATACTCTGACACACTTTTACTGTCATCATGATCAGAATAAAAGCTAGAGTCTGTAAATCCCACAAGCTTCAGATCTGACTCACCATAAACCAACCATTGATCCATAGTATTTCTCAAATACTTAAAGATGGTTTTAACCACCTTCCAATGATTTTCTCCAGGGTTAGACTGGTATCTAATCACTACTTCTAGTGAGTACGCCATGTTTGATCTCGTACATGTCATTGCATACATAATAGACCCCACTACCGAAGCATATGGAATTCTACTCATACGCTCTCTTTCTTTAGAAGTTATCAGATAATTCTTCTTAGAGAGAAAAATTTCTTGATCTATCGAAAGATAGCCCTTTTTGGAAGTCTCCATGCTAAACCTCTTCAGCACAGTTTCTATGTACGTGGATTGGAATATACCAAGCATCCTTTTAGATTTATCCCTATAGATCTTCATCCCTAGGATGTAGGATGCTTCACCAAAGTTCTTCATGGAGAACTATGATGAAATCAGACTTTTATTCCTTGTAGTGCGGGGATGTAATTTTTGGTTAAGAGAATATCATCCACGTACAAAATAAGGAATACCACTGCTGGACCATTTGTCCATTTATAAATGCAAGGTTCTTCTCCATTCTTAACGAAGCCATATGTTTTGATCACTTTATCAAAATGCATGTTCCAACTTCGAGATGCCTGCTTTAATCCATAAATGGATCTCTGAAGTTTGCACACTTTGGACTCATCTATGGATGTGAACCCTTCAGATTGTATCATATATACCTCTTCGATTAGCTCTCCATTTAGGAAAGCTATCTTCACATCCATCTACCAAATCTCATAGTCTAGATGGGTAGCAATGGCAAGCATGATCTGAATGGACTTGAGCATTGCCACAGGGGGGAACGTCTCATCATAGTCAATACCATAACATTGATAATACCCCTTTGCAATCAGATGGTCTTTATAGGTCTCCATCTTTCCATCTATGCTCCTCTTCCTTTTGAAGATCCATTTACACCCAATGGGTTTAACCCCTTCAGATGGGTCAACTAATGTCCATGCATCATTGACCTTCATGAAATCTATTTTGGATCTCATGGCTTCTAGCCATTTCTCAGAGTCGGATCTCTGCATCGCATCCATATAAGTGATTGGATCCTCATCGTTGTCATGGAGTTTGATGGAAACACCATCTTAGACCAAGAATCCATAGTATCTGTCCGAATGGTGGGGTACTTTATCAGATTGCCTTAATGGTGCGGGTTCACTAGGCTTCGGATCTGATCTGATCAAATCTAACTTAGGTTCAACATTCTGTGTCAGACTTTCTACCTGTTGAACTTCATCAAGTTTAACCTTAGAGGCAACAGTTCCTTCATCAAGGAACTTCTTTTCCAAAAAGGTTGCCTTAAGGTTGACGAACATCTTTTGTTCATTAGCATGATAGAAATAGTATCCTTTGGTCTCTTTTGAGTATCCTATGAATGTACACTTGTCAGACCTAAGTTTAAGTTTGTCTGTAACTAATCGTTTGACATAAGCCGGGCACCCCCAAGCCCTAAGGTGTGAAGTGCTGGTTTATGCCGTATTCATATCTTATATAGGGTTTTAACTATAGACTTAATTGGAACCCTATTTAATAAATAATAAGTCGATTCGAGTGCATATCCCCAGAAGGATATCGACAAGCTGGCAAATTCCATCATGGATCGGACCATGTCTAACAGAGTCTAATTCCTTCTTTCAAACACACCATTATGCTGCGGTGTTTCAGAAGAAGTCCATTGGAAGAGAATTCCATTCTCTCCTAGATATGTGAGAAACTCACCAAAAAGATATTCTCCTCCTCGATCAGACCAAAGAGTTTTAATACTCTTGTTAGTTTATTTTTCTACTTCACTTTGGAATCGCTTAAACATTTTAAAAGAATCCGACTTATGTTTCATCAGATAGACATATCCATATCTGGATAGATTATCTGTAAAAGTGATGAAGTAGACATATCCACCTCTGGCACTTGTGCTTATTGGTCCATATATATCAGTATGTACTAAACCTAAGAGCTCATTAGCTCTCTCACCTTTTTCAGTAAAAGGTGACTTGGTCATTTTACCAAGAAGACAGGACTCATAGGTTGGAAGTGATTTACAATCATTAACTTCGAAGATTCCCTCTTGAGTCAACCTATTTATCTTGTTCTTGTTTATATGACCTAGCTTACAGTGCCATAAGTAGATATCTGATACATTATCTAATCTAGGATGCTTGCCAGTAGAATAGACTATATTAATAGGTTGTGATAACATATATACACTATTATTCAATTGTCCATAGAATGCAGTAACATCATTCACAATGACATTACAAACTCGTTTCTTTATTGAAATTTCATAATTGTTCATGGCCAAAAGGCCTACAGAAATGATATTTAAAAAAAATTAGGATAGAAATGACAATCATTAAGAACAATGGTATGAGATTCAAATACAAGTTTCAAAATTCCTAAAGCTTGAACTGGAACTGATCTTTCATCTCCAATGTTCAAGAATCTCTTGTCTTGCTCAAATCTTCTACTAACCTGCAACTTCTACAACGAATTACAAATATTGTAAGGGCTATTAGTATCCAATATCCAGTCAGTAATATCATAAATAGAAAAATTACAAGGAGTTATCATATAAATACCTTGCTCAGCAATAGCTTGCTACTTTCTCTACCTGTTTGGATACAGGGAGGCAATGTACTGAGGATAGTTCCTCTTCCAGTGCCCCTAGTTCTTGCAAAAGAAGCATTTGGCTTGACTCTTATCGGGCTTGATCTTTGGGGTCTGAACCTGCACAGGTGTCCTAGCATGAACATTCACCTTCTTGGCTTTCTTCTTCTTGTTCTTCTTTACTTTTCCAAAGGATCGAGAACGAGAAGACGAACGTCCCACTAAGTTCACCGACTCCTTATAGAGTTGGTGATCCTTTTCAAAATTCTGAAGTAACCTCAGTAACCTGTGATAGTCCACTTTAGGCTTTGACATTCTATAATGTGTAAGGAATGGGAGATAAGACTTGGGTAGCGAGTTCAATATTGCATCTTTCCTAAGTTGTTTGTGTAAGAGAAAGCCGAGCTTGCTCAAGTGCTCTATCAACTCGATCATGTACAATACATGATTAGTGACAGAGGTACCATCCTATATTCTGGCATTGAAGATGGCACAACTAGTCTTGTGCCTCTCAACATCATTGGGTGTGCCAAAAGAATCCTCCAACACTTGGAGCATTTTATTTGGCTGAGCTGTCTCAAACTTACAACTGAACTCGTCACTTATAGCAGCTAGCATAATGCAGTGCACTATGGTTTGATCACTGAGCCACTTCTGATAAGTATCTCTGACTATTCCACGTGCATTGGCAGCTGGCTCCTTAGGTGCAGGATCCATCAACACATATAGGATCCGTTCATGCTTTAGGATAATTTTTAACTTTCGGTACCGACTACCGAAGCTGGGTCCCACCAATATTTCATTATCCAACAATGACCAGAGTGATAGAGAAGTGGCCATGTCTATACAAAGGAAAACCAAAACCTAATTAGTAATTGATTCATTAGACCTAAAGATTTGGACTTTAATCAAAAGGTTTTTTCCACTTTTTTATTCAAATTGGTAGCCTCTACCTCCAGTTCAAGAAATTATCCTAATTCCTTAGTGGGTACTAGAATCCACATAGACTGTACATAAGCCCAACTTTGGTTGGCCCATCCATATACATCTAATGATAGGTTCATAACTAATTATTTCTCTAAATAATTTTTAGTAATTAAATTTTGCCCCAGGCCCTGATTAGTTGGCTTTGGCCTTCTCAGAAAAGGGTCCAGTGAGGTCCAACCATTAACAGGACCATACTTGGCCCATCCAACCAATAAATGATCAGGCCTAACTTTGGTTGGCCCACCTGACCATCATTTAGAAAGATGTATCCAAGAGATCATATAATGAATGATAATTTCATCAATCGATAAGCACCAAGCCTTTGGGCCTCCAATGATTATCCAACTGATGGATCCATTATCATCCACTTTAATGGGAGGGTATGATCCAGTTAGCATATAACTATTTTATTTTAGGAACCTAATAATTTTAGAGAATTTATTTATAGAAGTGAGTAGGTCAGATTAACCAGCTTGTCATGATCCTTCCACTAACTTCATCAAGTCAGCTTAAGGAAGACCATTAATAAGCTGGTCTAGGAGCACCTAAATCAGTCAAACTGATTTACCTAGCTGACATGGGTTAGCTCGAATAGTCAAGCAATTCGATTAAAACATAGTCTCACCAAGAGGTCAGGTAAGTTCGATCAGTGGATGGGTCTGCCAGACTTGCCTTAAACACCATTAGAAATGGTCAGTTAAGCGGGCTGCTAATTAAAAACCACTGGTCTGGTTTACCTTAGACACCAACTAATTTAGTTAGTTTCAATTAGATCAACCTAACAGTTCATGCTAGACCGTGTAGCCAAGAATCAAGTCCATCTTGGGTCTTGTTAAAGATATGGACTTGACCAACTACAACTATTGTAATTAATCTAGAGAATCCTTGATCTAATCTAAGACAACAATTGATTAGGTTTAGTCAATTCTCTAATTAAGTCCATTCTTTAATCTAATCATAGGTCTAACCCAATTAATGGACCTAATCTCCACTAACCCATTTAACACAATGTGTTACGATTTGTGTCTTAGGATCTTTAATTCACAATCCTAGATCCCAATCAATCAACTTCTTAATTCTCAATTAAGTTTTGGGCTGAGGGTTGGGGTTCGGCTTTTCGAAAATAGTTTTTATGTTTGTAAAATATTTTTATAATATGGTTCTATCAATCAAGTTACATGTTTGATTTATAATCAATAAGCAAGTAACATAAACATGAATCTACTTTAGATCTAATCTAAACAAGTTCATGTAATTGAAACAGTTTTAATAATAATCAATCATAAATCTTCCTAGATCAAATCTAACACATTTATGATGATTGAAATTAGATTAAAATATTTTTAATCAGATCATAAAATCTCTTAGATCTAATCTAAAATTTTATGATCAATATTTTAGATCAGCACGTACTAGAACAACTTATTCACTGTAAGGGATAAACCTTATAACAGGGCAACCTTATGGCAGTCCGTGTAATCTAAAATATATTTTTTTTAATTTTTAATTTTAGATTTAATAATTAGATTATAAATTAGATCTAATCTAAGAAATAATCTAGACATGCACAAAAATCATATAATAAGAACCTAGGCTTTGATACCAATTGAAGGAACCAGATCTAGGATTTCAATAGGTAGATCTTGAAACTTTTTCAAGATCTTATAGTAAAAGACTTAAATAAATCTAAAATTTATTTAAATAATCATCTAAACACCTAGATCTCAGATCTATTATATGATTAAGGTATTATATTAAATTAAAAATTAAAATTAAATAAAAAAAAGTTGATCAAATCAACCTAGATCTACACTACATCAAATCTAGGTATGAAGTTTATAGTTCAGATCTATTACCTGAGCAAGTTTAGACATTCTAACTTACTAATCTAGGCTTGAGAATGAAGTCATGAGCCGCACATGCATCCGATCTCTAGGAATCATCCACACGAGCTTACGATCTCTAATATGAAGTCTGTTGCAGAAAATCAGCACAACATGCTAGTACTATGCTTATCCTTCTTTGATGGTCAATTCGATGCTCCCTTCTTCAAAATTTGGACTCTCCAAAATATGAGAAGAAAGATGAGAGTTTGCTAATCTAAGACTCTCTCAAAAAAAACTCAAAAGAAAGGAGGAAAGATTGAAAATAAAACAGCCCAAGAAGAAGATCCTCTTCTTCTTCTCTTTTCTCTCACCTAGACACCTAGTTTGGTGCCTATGTAACCCCCTGCCTAAGGACCCTCTTCCTTTAATTTTTGTACACCCCAAACCTCTCCCAAATATCTGTATTTTATAAAAAAATTAGAACAAAATTCATCTAATAAATAGAAAAAAAGAAGAGTCCAAGTTAGGTCAAATTTCTAGACTAGGAATATCCAAACATAGGAAGTTGTTGGGGTGCCCAACTCTTGGGCATCTCCTCCATAATTTTTGGCATGGACCAGCAAGGGAGGGTGCACAAAATAGGTGATTATTTTTATGGAATAAGAGAAGAATTAATTTGTTAGATATATGTGCCCTAGAAGCCAGAATTGGCTGACACTTGTAATACACTTCTAGGGGCAAAATTATAATTTTGACTATAATTAATGAAATGGGTTATTTTCTATCACACATGTGTATTTAGCGTCTGTGATACATCCTTTGAGTTAATGGTAATGATAATTCATATTTTCAAGAGTTGAAAATTTAAGACATGAATAATCATTATTAACTCATAAACAGCTCCCGACCATAGGATCATCACGAGGATGGTGATTGATCCGGAAGGTTGGTGTACGATCGCTTCTCTTTAGTAGATGAGTCTTGAGTCTACGGTGTGGAGACACTGGAACGAGAGTACAGGTACTCGTTAGAGAACGAGGGCACTGAGCGTGACCACCTCGAGTAGTCATTAGGAAGTCTACCTTCTCGTCAATGACTGACTCGATGCTGCAGTAGTGTGTCTGGTTCTTTGACCTGAGATGCATCGGCAGTTCACCTTGAGGGTGTTATAGTTTGACTGCACCATTACTCGGTCTCCTAGCCATATGGAATCCTGAGGTGTATGTTGGCTGTGACATGTTCATTGTAGGAACTGGATTGCATCAAGATGGGATCTATCTACCTCGGTGGTAGAGGAGTAGCCCTATGATGATCATGAGAATCAAGTCTTGAAGCCCATGGCCATGGCAGAGTGAAATAATAGAAAGAGTTTCTATTTAGATTTTCACATTGGACTCGAATCGAATGATTACATCATATGACAGAGACTAGGGTTTGACGAGTTCACCTTAACCCTAATCTGATCGGGGCTCAAGATAGAAGAACTTAATCACACAGGTAGCTGCACCAAGAGGTTCGCATTCAGCTCTGATGGGTTGCCACCATATACTACTAGGTGTCACTGGTGGATTTTTGGGAGCAATTAGAATGATTTAGATGATCGATCATTCTAGCTGTTCGAATCAGAAGAGTTCTGATCCATCGAAAGGAGTTTCGATGATGTCTATGATAGAGATCATGACATATCCCATTACCATACAGAACTGAACCTAACTGGGTCACACAAACAAGGGTTTGAATCTGGTGATCATCAATTGAACTGATCTAGTTTAATTGATCTGAATGAGATTCAATTAGGTTCAAGGAAATCATGCTAGCACTCGATTGAACCTAACGTTCTTCTTTTACTATCACAAATAAGTTATCCTGACTGAGCCAAAGGAGTTTGTGCTCAATCAGAAGTCTTCATATGGTCTGACTGGAGGTTGTCCAAGTCAGAATAGGTTGTCTTATTTGTAAAACATTACCTACCATTTTTGGTCACCTGCCATTTCTTATTCTTTGACTTTGGTCAAAAGTCTACCTTTGACTGGTCAAACGTTGACCATTGACCCTTTGACTTTTGACCACATGTCATGCACCTATTGGAGAGCTGGTGGGGGCCTGTCCCCCTGCCAGAACCTGGCAAGGAGAAGGGCGCACGCCAAGGGTGGCGTGAGCCCAAGTAGGAGGCGCCTAGGAGTCCTTGTTGGACAAGGACTCCACCTCCCTTTAGGATTCCAACAGAGTTCTACTAAGAATCCAGTTTGACTGGTCTTAGGTGCCCTCTAAGGAGGAATCCAGGGGTCTCTTTTTCAACCAATCAGATTTAGATCTGATTTCACAAAGGGTTGTGATTGGTTGAGAGGAAGAGGAGTTGGATCACAAGAGGTCTATAAATAAGACCCTGTGCCCAACCCTAATCCTAAGTGAATTCAATAGAGATTTCCCACGCCCAAGGCTGCCTCTCCCCTCCTTCTCCATGCCATACTCTCTTCTCCCCTTGCTCTCCATGTCCAAAAGTGTTTTGGACTTAGTTTGGTGCGATTCAGATCAAGGAAAGGCGATCAAAAGCAAGAAGGCTGCGCTGCTGCAAAAGGACGACTGTAGATCTTCAAAAGAGTTTTGAAGATCCTCCAAATCAGATCCAGATCTGATTTTTGGAGGTGTGATAGAGAAGAAGAGGTTCTCCAGATCCAACCCGAGTGGATACCGGTAGAGGCCAGGCGCTTGCGTGGCTAAGATCCAGAACCTTCCGCTGCAATCAGGATCATCTACAGGGTAATAGGATTACCCAATTCAGGTAAATTGAATTTGATTTAATTTATCTTATTTTATTTTATTTATTAAAATAATAAGAATCAGATCTAAAATATATCAAGATCTGATTGAGATCAAGAGAAAATTTTTGAAATATATCTCTTGATCTAATCAGATCTAGACGAACCTGGACCGGGAAATCAGGATTTCCCTTCAACTGGTATCAGAGCCATGGTTCTAAAATTATTTAGATCTGATTTTAATTTTATTTTAATTAGAAAATAAAGTGATTTTAGATGTCACATGAGATGTGATCAGATCTGAAATCAGAAAAATTAAAATTAAATAATTTGGATCTAAGAACATGAAGATATGCATAACAAGTTCTAGAATAGAATAGTTCTATAGAATAGTTTTGCATGTCTTTGATTTAATCTGATTAAATCATATTTTAGATCTTCTTATTTACTATTTTCTGATATTATAAGTGTTATAATAACATCTGATAAACAGCAAATAAAAATTATTTAATTTTTGAATATCATATGAGATATGATAGATGCATGACTAGACTAGTTGTAGAATAGTTCTACATAATTGTCTAGATTAGAATTTAAATCTAATTTTTTCAGATTATTATGTGATAATTTAGATCTGAAAACATGCATGATTTGATACATGAGATGTATGCAAAATATGCCTTGATTAGATCTAAATTTGTATATGAGATATATGATATAGATCTATAACTGTTTTGTAGATTTACATGTTCCTGATTAAGGCGTTCCTCTTGGCCGTCCGGTCATAAGAACGAAGAAGGGTTTAAAGGCCCTCTCTTCCCATTCGATGGGGTGTTCTTATGACGTATAGGGGTGCTGCGTGTTCGTCCTTAATCAGAAACCCAAAACTTACTTTCTGCAAAACCCTAGATCCTGAAACCCTAGGATTTATTGTGCATATTTTGTTTATGAACCCAACTTAATTAAGAATTAAGTTTATGGAATATCAATTAGGTCTAAAATTGAGAATTTTAGATCTAAGACATATTCATAATACTGGGTTCGGGCTTGGGTAGCTCAATTAGGTCTAAGCGGTTGATCAAACCGAATCAAGAGTTGGTTAGATGGGATCAACAATGCTTAAATTGACCAGCCTAATAGGATTAAGTCTGGGTCAAGATCGAGTCACGATCAAGCAAGACCTAATTAGGCTCAGAGGTTAGAGTCTGGATTGTAGGCTAACCCAATTGGTTCTGGACTCAACAATTTGGTGTCTAAGGTAAGTTTGGCACAGGACGACCGACTGGTTTTTAATTGGAAGCTACTCGACCTGAATGCGTTCTTGTGCGAGTTAACGGCATATTCCTTCCACCGATCTCACTTACCTGGCCATATCTATTGGACACAGTTCTGATCTGAGGTGGTCAATAATCCGAGCTGACCCATGCCACTAGGTTAGTCATAATTGTTATGACTAAGCCAAGTCTACTTTAATGAGACCTGAATCAATTCTTCCCTAAGAAAGATTAAGTCCGAGGTCTTCCACCATTGGTAGACGTGCGGGCCCTTTCCCGGGGTTGATTGTTCTCGCTGGATACAGTGGCTCAGTTGCACCGGGAAGATGCAACCATGTCTATTAGGCATTGGATGCTATGGGCTGGAGGATGAGTTGGGCTCAATATTCCGGATACGGTGAGAGACCCAATTAGGAACCCAGTCTATGCAAATGGTGGGTCTGACTTAACTAAGGAGTGGATCAATATTTCGGATACGGTGAGATCCATGAATTAGAGACCAAGTATGGGTGCACCATGATTAGAGAATCATTGAACAAGAGTTGTTCACTCATTGGCTAACCCATCACCAATAACTGTTAGGTGAGGTGATGAGTCAGTTGGTGAGACCGCACCACCCACTAGAAATCATCAATCGCGGAGATTTTTGCATCTCTACAAAGGGAGTGTAGGGATCCGAGAAAATAGTGGGAGCTAATTTGTTTAAAAATAAAATTCCTAAACAAATTGGTCAAGTCAAAATTACAGTATCTAACTAGAATCTTTGACTCTCTACAGGAAAATGTCTGCGTCAAACCCATTGGCACGTATCCTAGACACACATAGACTGACTGAACCCAATTATAAAGATTGGCTCAGGAACTACAAAATTGTTTTGGGTTCAGAGAAGTTAACACATGTTTTGGACCAGGACCCTCCCACCTTACCAGCTCGTCCATCCACTGAACAGAGAGCGTCTCTGGAAAAATGGATTGACGAAGACAATAAGGCCAGATACTACATGTTGGGCTCGATGTCTGATGAGCTCCAGCGCCAACATGAAGATATCGGGACTGCTCGCCAAATGTTGGCTCACCTGCAGGAGATGTTTGGTGAACAGAGTCGCGCAGCCAAATATCAAGTCACGAAACGACTTTTTAAGGCTAAGATGCGTGATGGGCAGTCAGTCCAAGATCACTGTCTGACAATGATCAAGGACATGGAAGAGCTTGAGAAGCTCGGTGTGAAGTTGGACTTGGATTTGCAGAACGATATTATTCTACAATCCTTGACTGATGCATATGGGCAATTCATCATGAATTACCACATGCATAAACTTCAAAATTCCTTGGCCGAGTTGATGAATATGCTGGTTACCGCTGAGCTTTCTATGAAAGGTTCTAAAGGCTCAGTTCTTGCTATGGACGGATTCTTCCAAAGAAAGTCTTATGGAAAGAAAAGAAGTCTGTGAAAAAGCAAAAGGTGGAAGGATCAAAGAAGAAGAAGGCAGAACCGAAGAAGAAGGTCGATGGCAAAGGAAAGTATTTCCATTGCAACAGCGACGGCCATTGGAAGCGGAACTGCCCTACTTACCTGGCCACCCTAAAGAACAAGAAGGAAGGTCCTTCTGGAGGTATGCTCGTTATTGAGTCTAACCTTACGGTTTCTTCTGCATCCAGTTGGGTGCTTGACTCTGGTTCTAGTGCTCATCTGTGCACTTCATGCAGGGTCTTGAGGATAGCAGGAGGCTGAGGGATGGAGACATGATCCTACGCGTCGGTAATGGAGCAAGAGTTGCTGCAGTAGCCGTGGGAACATACCCTCTGCGATTACCATCTGGTTTAGACTTAGTTTTAAAAGACTGTTATTATGTGCCTGCAGCTAGCAGGAATTTGATTTCTGTTTCATGCTTAGCACAGAGGTATGTGATCACCTTCTTTAAGGACCATTGTAACATTCTTTATGAAAGAAATAAAATTGCAAATGGTTTCCTTGTTAATGGTCTTTATCAGTTGCATATTGATGTACCTATTTTAACTATCGAGCAAAACGTGAATGCCAAATGACCTAGGGATAGTCCAAACGATAGATATCTATGGCACCTGAGATTAGGTCATATAGCAGAGATAGGATTAACAAATTGGAGAAAAATGGGCTATTGAGTCATTGACTTTTGAGTCATATCCAACTTGTGAATCTTGTCTTCAAGGCAAAATGACTAAACTCCCTTTTGTTGGACATGGGGAGAGGGCCACAGATCTCCTTGCCCTATACATACTGATGTGTGCGGCCATTCGATGTGCCGGCTAGAGGCAATTTTGTCTACTTCATTATCTTTACGATGATCTGTCTAGGTATGGGTATGTGTATCTTATGAGACATAGTCTGAAGCTTTGAAAAGTTCAAAGTAATTCAGACATTGAAGAGAAAAAAAAACTGGAAAACCCATTAAGGTTCTTCGATCAACGAGGAAGGTGAATACCTTAGCCGGGAATTCCTAGACTATCTTAAGGAAAATGGCATAGTCTCTCAATGGACTCCCACAGGGAACACCTCAACTCAACGGTTTCAGACGGAGAAATCGACTCTATTGATAGGTTCGATCCATGATGAGCTTCACAGACCTCCCAGATTTTCTTTGGGACATTCATTATTAATTCAATCTATTTACTGAATAGGGTTCTCTAAAACATTCTACCACACCGTATGAGATATGGCGGTAAGAAACCAAGTCTGAGTCAATCTGTTAAATCATATTTTAGATCTTCTTATTTACTATTTTCTGATATTATAAGTGTTATAATAACATCTGATAAACGACAAATAAAAATTATTTAATTTTAATATCATATGAGATATGATAGATGCATGACTAGACTAGTTGTAGAATAGTTCTACATAATTGTCTATAGATTATATTGAATTTAAAATCTAATTTTTTCAGATTATTATGTGATAATTTAGATCTGAAACATGCATGATTTGATACATGAGATGTATGCAAAATATGCCTTGATTAGATCTAAATTTGTATATGAGATATATGATATAGATCTATAACTGTTTTGTAGATTTACATGTTCCTGATTAAGGCGTTCCTCTTGGCCGTCCGGTCATAAGAACGAAGAAGGGTTTAAAGGCCCTCTCTTCCCATTCGATGGGGTGTTCTTATGACGTTAGGGGTGCTGCGTGTTCGTCCTAATCAGAAACCCAAAACTACTTTCTGCAAAACCCTAGATCCTGAAACCCTAGGATTTATTGTGCATATTTTGTTATGAACCCAACTTAATTAAGAATTAAGTTTATGGAATATAATTAGGTCTAAAATTGAGAATTTTAGATCTAAGACATATTCATATATCTGGGTTCGGGCTTGGGTAGCAATTAGGTCTAAGCGGTTGATCAAACCGAATCAAGAGTTGGTTAGATGGGATCAACAATGCTTAATTGACCAGCCTAATAGGATTAAGTCTGGGTCAAGATCGAGTCACGATCAAGCAAGACCTAATTAGGCTCAGAGGTTAGAGTCTGGATTGTAGGCTAACCCAATTGGTTCTGACTCAACAATTTGGTGTCTAAGGTAAGTTTGGCACAGACGACCGACTGGTTTTTATTGGAAGCTACTCGACCTGAATGCGTTCTTGTGCGAGTTAACGGCATATTCCTTCCACCGTCTCACTTACCTGGCCATATCTTTGACACAGTTCTGATCTGAGGTGGTCAATAATATCCGAGCTGACCCATGCCACTAGGTTAGTCATAATTGTTATGACTAAGCCAAGTCTAGTTTAATGAGACCTGAATCACTTGTTAGATATATGTGCCCTAGAAGCCAGAATTGGCTGACACTTGTAATACACTTCTAGGGGCAAAATTGTAATTTTGACTATAATTAATGAAATGGGTTATTTTCTATCACACATGTGTATTTAGTGTCTGTGATACATCCTTTGAGTTAATGGTAATGATAATTCATATTTTCAAGAGTTGAAAATTTAAGACATGAATAATCATTATTAACTCATAAACAGCTCCCGACCATAGGATCATCACGAGGATGGTGATTGATCCGGAAGGTTGGTGTACGATCGCTTCTCTTTAGTAGATGAGTCTTGAGTCTACGGTGTGGAGACACCGGAGCGAGAGTACAGGTACTCGTTAGAGAACGAGGGCACTGAGCGTGACCACCTCGAGTAGTCATTAGGGAGTCTACCTTCTCGTCAATGACTGACTCGATGCTGCAGTAGTGTGTCTGGTTCTTTGACCTGAGATGCATCGGCAGTTCACCTTGAGGGTGTTATAGTTTGACTACACCATTACTCGGTCTCCTAGCCATATGGAACCCTGAGGTGTATGTTGGCTATGACATGTTCATTGTAGGAACTGGATTGCATCAAGATGGGATCTATCTACCTCGGTGGTAGAGGAGTAGCCCTATGATGATCATGAGAATCAAGTCCAGAAAGCCCATGGCCATGGCAGAGTGAAATAATAGAAAGAGTTTCTATTTAGATTTTCACATTGGACTCGAATCGAATGATTACATCATATGACAGAGACTAGGGTTTGACGAGTTCACCTTAACCCTAATCTGATCGGGGCTCAAGATAGAAGAACTGAATCACACAGGTAGCTGCACCAAGAGGTTCGCATTCAGCTCTGATGGGTTGCCACCATATACTGCTAGGTGTCACTGGTGGATTTTGGGAGCAATTAGAATGATTTAGATGATCGATCATTCTAGCTGTTCGAATCAGAAGAGTTCTGATCCATCGAAAGGAGTTTCGATGATGTCTATGATAGAGATCATGACATATCCCATTACCATACAGAACTGAACCTAACTGGGTCACACAAACAAGGGTTTGAATCTGGTGATCATCAATTGAACTGATCTAGTTCAATTGATCTGAATGAGATTCAATTAGGTTCAAGGAAATCGTGCTAGCACTCGATTGAACCTAACGTTCTTCTTTTACTATCATAAATAAGTTGTCCTGACTGAGCCAAAGGAGTTTGTGCTCAATCAGAGGCCTTCATATGGTCTGACTGGAGGTTGTCCAAGTCAGAATAGGTTGTCTTATTTGTAAGACATTACCTGCCATTTTTGGTCACCTGCCATTTCTTGTTCTTTGACTTTGGTCAAAAGTCTACCTTTGACTGGTCAAACGTTGACCATTGACCCTTTGACTTTTGACCACATGTCATGCACCTATTGGAGAGCTGGTGGGGGCTTGTCCCCCTGCCAGAACCTGGCAAGGAGAAGGGCGCACGCCAAGGGTGGCGTGAGCCCAAGTAGGAGGCGCCTAGGAGTCCTTGTTGGACAAGGACTCCACCTCCCTTTAGGATTCCAATTCAGAGTTCTACTAAGAATCCAGTTTGACTGGTCTTAGGCGCCCTCTAAGGAGGAATCCAGGGGTCTCTTTTTCAACCAATCAGATTTAGATCTGATTTCACAAAGGGTTGTGATTGGTTGAGAGGAAGAGGAGTTGGATCACAAGCTTAGGTCTATAAATAAGACCCTGCGCCCAACCCTAATCCTAAGTGAATTCAATAGAGATTTCCCACGTCCAAGGCTGCCTCTCCCCTCCTTCTCCATGCCATACTCTCTTCTCCCCTTGCTCTCCACGTCCAAAAGTGTTTTGGACTTAGTTTGGTGCGATTCAGATCAAGGAAAGGCGATCAAAAGCAAGAAGGCTGCGCTGCTGCAAAAGGACGACTGCAGATCTTCAAAAGAGTTTTGAAGATCCTCCAGATCAGATCCAGATCTGATTTTTGGAGGTGTGATAGAGAAGAAGAGGTTCTCCAGATCCAACCCGAGTGGATACCGGTAGAGGCCAGGCGCTTGCGTGGCTAAGATCCAGAACCTTCCGCTGCAATCAGGATCATCTACAGGGTAATAGGATTACCCAAATCAGGTAAATTAAATTTGATTTAATTTATCTTATTTTATTTTATTTATTAAAATAATAAGAATCAGATCTGAAACATATCAAGATCTGATTGAGATCAAGAGAAAATTTTTGAAATATATCTCTTGATCTAATCAGATCTGGACGAACCTGGACCGGGAAATCAGGATTTCCCTTCAACTGGTATCAGAGCCATGGTTCTAAAATTGTTTAGATCTGATTTTAATTTTATTTTAATTAAAAATAATGTGATTTCAGATGTCACATGAGATGTGATCAGATCTGAAATCAGAAAAATTAAAATTAAATGATTTGGATCTAAGAACATGAAGATATGCATGACTAGTTCTAGAATAGAATAGTTCTATAGAATAGTTTTGCATGTCTTTGATTTAATCTGATTAAATCATATTTTAGATCTTCTTATTTACTATTTTCTGATATTATAAGTGTTATAATAACATCTGATAAACAGCAAATAAAAATTATTTAATTTTAAATATCATATGAGATATGATAGATGCATGACTAGACTAGTTGTAGAATAGTTCTACATAATTGTCTAGATTAGAATTTATTTTGATTAGATCAATTTAAATCTAATTTTTTAGATTATTATGTGATAATTTAGATCTGAAAACATGCATGATTTGATACATGAGATGTATGCAAAATATGCCTTGATTAGATCTAAATTTGTATATGAGATATATGATATAGATCTATAACTGTTTTGTAGATTTACATGTTCCTGATTAAGGCGTTCCTCTTGGCCGTCCGGTCATAAGAACGAAGAAGGGTTTAAAGGCCCTCTCTTCCCATTCGATGGGGTGTTCTTATGACGTGTAGGGGTGCTGCGTGTTCGTCCTTAATCAGAAACCCAAAACTTACTTTCTGCAAAACCCTAGATCCTGAAACCCTAGGATTTATTGTGCATATTTTGTTTATGAACCCAACTTAATTAAGAATTAAGTTTATGGAATATTCAATTAGGTCTAAAATTGAGAATTTCAGATCTAAGACATATTCATAATACTGGGTTCGGGCTTGGGTAGCTCAATTAGGTCTAAGCGGTTGATCAAACCGAATCAAGAGTTGGTTAGATGGGATCAACAATGCTTAAATTGACCAGCCTAATAGGATTAAGTCTGGGTCAAGATCGAGTCACGATCAAGCAAGACCTAATTAGGCTCAGAGGTTAGAGTCTGGATTGTAGGCTAACCCAATTGGTTCTGACTCAACAATTTGGTGTCTAAGGTAAGTTTGGCACAGACGACCGACTGGTTTTTAATTGGAAGCTACTCGACCTGAATGCGTTCTTGTGCGAGTTAACGGCATATTCCTTCCACCGGTCTCACTTACCTGGCCATATCTGTTGACACAGTTCTGATCTGAGGTGGTCAATAATCCGAGCTGACCCATGCCACTAGGTTAGTCATAATTGTTATGACTAAGCCAAGTCTAGTTTAATGAGACCTGAATCAATTCTCCCTAAGAAAAGATTAAGTCCGAGGTCTTCCACCATTGTAGACGTGCGGGCCCTTCCCGGGGTTGATTGTTCTCGGCTGGATACAGTGGCTCAGTTGCACCGGGAAGACGCAACCATGTCTATTAGGCATTGGATGCTATGGGCTGGAGGATGAGTTGGGCTCAATATTCCGGATACGGTGAGAGACCCAATTAGGAACCCAGTCTATGCAAATGGTGGGTCTGACTTAACTAAGGAGTGGATCAATATTCCGGATACGGTGAGATTCATGAATTAGAGACCAAGTTTGGGTGCACCATGATTAGAGAATCATTGAACAAGAGTTGTTCACTCATTGGCTAACCCATCACCAATAACTGTTAGGTGAGGTGATGAGTCAGTTGGTGAGACCGCACCACCCACTAGAAATCATCAATCGCGGAGATTTTCGCATCTCTACAGAGGGAGTGTAGGGATCCGAGAAAATAGTGGGAGCTAATTTGTTTAAAAATAAAATCCCTAAACAAATTGGTCAAGTCAAAATTACAGTATCTAACTAGAATCTTTGACTCTCTACAGGAAAATGTCTGCGTCCAACCCACTGGCACGTATCCTAGACACACATAGACTGACTGGACCCAATTATAAAGATTGGCTCAGGAACTACAAAATTGTTTTGGGTTCAGAGAAGTTAACACATGTTTTGGACCAGGACCCTCCCACCTTACCAGCTCGTCCATCCACTGAACAGAGAGCGTCTCTGGAAAAATGGATTGACGAAGACAATAAGGCCAGATACTACATGTTGGGCTCGATGTCTGATGAGCTCCAGCGCCAACATGAAGATATCGGGACTGCTCGCCAAATGTTGGCTCACCTGCAGGAGATGTTTGGTGAACAGAGTCGCGCAGCCAAATATCAAGTCACGAAATGACTTTTTAAGGCTAAGATGCGTGATGGGCAGTCAGTCCAAGATCACTGTCTGACAATGATCAAGGACATGGAAGAGCTTGAGAAGCTCGGTGTGAAGTTGGACTTGGACTTGCAGAACGATATTATTCTGCAATCCTTGACTGATGCATATGGGCAATTCATCATGAATTACCACATGCATAAACTTCAAAATTCCTTGGCCGAGTTGATGAATATGCTGGTTACCGCTGAGCTTTCTATGAAAGGTTCTAAAGGCTCAGTTCTTGCTATGGAACGGACTTCTTCCAAAAGAAAGTCTTATGGAAAGAAAAAGAAGTCTGTGAAAAAGCAAAAGGTAGAAGGATCAAAGAAGAAGAAGGCAGAACCGAAGAAGAAGGTCGATGGCAAAGGAAAGTGTTTCCATTGCAACAGCGACGGCCATTGGAAGCGGAACTGCCCTACTTACCTGGCCACCCTAAAGAACAAGAAGGAAGGTCCTTCTGGAGGTATGCTCGTTATTGAGTCTAACCTTACGGTTTCTTCTGCATCCAGTTGGGTGCTTGACTCTGGTTCTAGTGCTCATCTGTGCACTTCTATGCAGGGTCTTGAGGATAGCAGGAGGCTGAGGGATGGAGACATGATCCTACGCGTCGGTAATGGAGCAAGAGTTGCTGCAGTAGCCGTGGGAACATACCCTCTGCGATTACCATCTGGTTTAGACTTAGTTTTAAAAGACTGTTATTATGTGCCTGCAGCTAGCAGGAATTTGATTTCTGTTTCATGCTTAGCACAAGAAGGTTATGTGATCACCTTCTTTAAGGACCATTGTAACATTCTTTATGAAAGAAATAAAATTGCAAATGGTTTCCTTGTTAATGGTCTTTATCAGTTGCATATTGATGTACCTATTTTAACTATCGAGCAAAACGTGAATGCCAAACGACCTAGGGATAGTCCAAACGACAGATATCTATGGCACCTGAGATTAGGTCATATAGCAGAAGATAGGATTAACAAATTGGAGAAAAATGGGCTATTGAGTCCATTGACTTTTGAGTCATATCCAACTTGTGAATCTTGTCTTCAAGGCAAAATGACTAAACTCCCTTTTGTTGGACATGGGGAGAGGGCCACAGATCTCCTTGCCCTAGTACATACTGATGTGTGCGGCCCATTCGATGTGCCGGCTAGAGGCAATTTTGTCTACTTCATTACCTTTACCGATGATCTGTCTAGGTATGGGTATGTGTATCTTATGAGACATAAGTCTGAAGCCTTTGAAAAGTTCAAAGAATTCAGACATGAAGTAGAAAAACAAACTGGAAAACCCATTAAGGTTCTTCGATCAGATCGAGGAGGTGAATACCTTAGCCGGGAATTCCTAGACTATCTTAAGGAAAATGGCATAGTCTCTCAATGGACTCCACCAGGAACACCTCAACTCAACGGGGTTTCAGAACGGAGAAATCGGACTCTATTGGATATGGTTCGATCCATGATGAGCTTCACAGACCTCCCAGATTTTCTTTGGGGACATTCATTATTAACTTCAATCTATTTACTGAATAGGGTTCCCTCTAAAACCGTTCCTACCACACCGTATGAGATATGGCACGGTAAGAAACCAAGTCTGAGTCATCTCAGAATTTGGGGTTGTCCGGCTTATGTCAAAAGACAACAAGCGGACAAGTTAGAGTTTAGGTCCTTTAGAGCTCGATTCATAGGATATCCTAAAGAGTCATTAGGATACTATTTCTACATTCCAGAAGACCACAATGTGATTGTGAGTCGACATGCCATATTTCTTGAAAAATAGTTTATTCAAGATAGTGGCATTGGAAAGCAGATTAAGCTTGATGAGAAAGTCTCACAAGCAGAAACGAGCTAAGGACCAAGTGGAACCAAATCAGGTTGAGCCAATAAGAACACTACCTCCTCCACCTCGTAGATCGGAAAGAGTTTCCCGTCCCCCTGAAAGATACTTAGGTATTATTTCAGAGGATGTAGAGGAAATGTTCCTCATAGGTAATGGTGCTCATGGTGATGATCCCAAAACCTACAACGAGGCGATATCAGATATCGACTCCGAGAAATGGCTTGAGGCAATGAAGTCAGAAATTGACTCGATGCACTCAAACCAAGTCTGGACCTTGGTAGATCCACCAGAAGGTATAGTACCTATTGGGTGTAAATGGATCTTCAAGAGAAAGATTGGTGCAGATGGGAATGTGGAGACATTCAAGGCTAGACTGGTGGCAAAAGGTTATAGTCAACGTGAAGGCATTGACTATCAGGATACCTTTTCCCCGGTAGCTATGCTAAAATCCATCCGCACATTGCTTGCTGTTGCAGCCTATTTCGATTATGAAATATGGCAAATGGACGTGAAAACGGCATTCCTAAATGGATATCTTGAGGAAGATATCTATATGGAACAGCCGCTAGGTTTCACATCCAGTGATACTGATCACAAGGTTTGCAAGCTGCAAAGGTCCATATATGGACTTAAGCAAGCATCTCGGAGCTGGAACACTCGTTTCAATGATGTGATCAAAAAGTTTGGTTTCATCAAAAATGAAGAGGAACCATGTGTTTTCAAAAGGGTCAGTGGGAGCGCTGTTGTCTTCCTCGTATTGTACGTGGATGACATCCTCCTTATTGGGAATGATATTCCCATGTTGACATCAGTCAAGATGTGGTTGTCTAAGGAATTCTCCATGAAAGACCTAGGTGAAGCATCCTTTATTCTAGGAATTAAGGTCTATAGGGATAGACCGAATAGGATGCTAGGACTTTCACAGAAGATGTACATAGAGGAAGTACTAAAGAGGTTTAGTATGGAAAACTCTAAGAGGGGATTAATACCCTTCAGACATGGTATTCATCTTTCCAAGAAGATGTGCCCCAGCACACCTGAGGAAATAGAACGCATGAGCAAGATCCCTTATGCTTCTGCAATAGGGAGCCTCATGTATGCCATGCTATGTACACGACCTGATATAGCCCATGCTGTGAGTGTCACAAGCAGATATCAGTCAAATCCAGGTGAAGAACACTGGACTTCTGTGAAATGTATCCTTAAGTACTTGAGAAGAACTAAGGATATGATGTTGGTCTTTGGTAATGGAGAACTCCAAGTTCAGGGATACACAGACTCGGACTTCATGTCCGATATAGATGATCGAAAGTCGACATCTGGAAGTCTGTTTGTGTGCAATGGTGGAGCTGTCAGCTGGAAGAGTTCCAAGCAAACTGTGATAGCAGATTCCACCATGGAAGCAGAATATATAGCTGCATCAGAGGCTGCAAAGGAAGCGTTCTGGTACAAGAAGTTTGCTGCAGAAATTGGAGTAATGCCATCAGATGCCATTCCTCTTTACTGCGACAACAATGGCGCCATAGCCCTTGCTAAGGAGCCGAGGTCTCACCAGAAGTCCAAGCACATTGAGCGGCGATATCATCTCATCCGCGATTACCTTGAGAAAGGTTACGTTGAGGTCAAGAGAGTCAACTCCACAGATAATGTGGCAGACCCACTTACAAAGCCGTTGGGCCAGCAGAAGATCGAAGCCCACCTTGAGAAGATGGGACTTAGACTTGTAGCCAATTGGCTTTAGGACAAGTGGGAGATTGTTAGATATATGTGCCCTAGAAGCCAGAATTGGCTGACACTTGTAATACACTTCTAGGGGCAAAATTATAATTTTGACTATAATTAATGAAATGGGTTATTTTCTATCACACATGTGTATTTAGTGTCTGTGATACATCCTTTGAGTTAATGGTAATGATAATTCATATTTTCAAGAGTTGAAAATTTAAGACATGAATAATCATTATTAACTCATAAACAGCTCCCGACCATAGGATCATCACGAGGATGGTGATTGATCCGGAAGGTTGGTGTACGATCGCTTCTCTTTAGTAGATGAGTCTTGAGTCTACGGTGTGGAGACACCGGAGCGAGAGTACAGGTACTCGTTAGAGAACGAGGGCACTGAGCGTGACCACCTCGAGTAGTCATTAGGGAAGTCTACCTTCTCGTCAATGACTGACTCGATGCTGCAGTAGTGTGTCTGGTTCTTTGACCTGAGATGCATCGGCAGTTCACCTTGAGGGTGTTATAGTTTGACTACACCATTACTCGGTCTCCTAGCCATATGGAACCCTGAGGTGTATGTTGGCTATAGACATGTTCATTGTAGGAACTGGATTGCATCAAGATGGGATCTATCTACCTCGGTGGTAGAGGAGTAGCCCTATGATGATCATGAGAATCAAGTCCTGAAGCCCATGGCCATGGCAGAGTGAAATAATAGAAAGAGTTTCTATTTAGATTTTCACATTGGACTCGAATCGAATGATTACATCATATGACAGAGACTAGGGTTTGACGAGTTCACCTTAACCCTAATCTGATCGGGGCTCAAGATAGAAGAACTTAATCACACAGGTAGCTGCACCAAGAGGTTCGCATTCAGCTCTGATGGGTTGCCACCATATACTGCTAGGTGTCACTGGTGGATTTTGGGAGCAATTAGAATGATTTAGATGATCGATCATTCTAGCTGTTCGAATCAGAAGAGTTCTGATCCATCGAAAGGAGTTTCGATGATGTCTATGATAGAGATCATGACATATCCCATTACCATACAGAACTGAACCTAACTGGGTCACACAAACAAGGGTTTGAATCTGGTGATCATCAATTGAACTGATCTAGTTCAATTGATCTGAATGAGATTCAATTAGGTTCAAGGAAATCGTGCTAGCACTCGATTGAACCTAACGTTCTTCTTTTACTATCATAAATAAGTTGTCCTGACTGAGCCAAAGGAGTTTGTGCTCAATCAGAGGCCTTCATATGGTCTGACTGGAGGTTGTCCAAGTCAGAATAGGTTGTCTTATTTGTAAGACATTACCTGCCATTTTTGGTCACCTGCCATTTCTTGTTCTTTGACTTTGGTCAAAAGTCTACCTTTGACTGGTCAAACGTTGACCATTGACCCTTTGACTTTTGACCACATGTCATGCACCTATTGGAGAGCTGGTGGGGGCTTGTCCCCCTGCCAGAACCTGGCAAGGAGAAGGGCGCACGCCAAGGGTGGCGTGAGCCCAAGTAGGAGGCGCCTAGGAGTCCTTGTTGGACAAGGACTCCACCTCCCTTTAGGATTCCAATCAGAGTTCTACTAAGAATCCAGTTTGACTGGTCTTAGGCGCCCTCTAAGGAGGAATCCAGGGGTCTCTTTTTCAACCAATCAGATTTAGATCTGATTTCACAAAGGGTTGTGATTGGTTGAGAGGAAGAGGAGTTGGATCACAAGAGGTCTATAAATAAGACCCTGCGCCCAACCCTAATCCTAAGTGAATTCAATAGAGATTTCCCACGTCCAAGGCTGCCTCTCCCCTCCTTCTCCACGCCATACTCTCTTCTCCCCTTGCTCTCCACGTCCAAAAGTGTTTTGGACTTAGTTTGGTGCGATTCAGATCAAGGAAAGGCGATCAAAAGCAAGAAGGCTGCGCTGCTGCAAAAGGACGACTGCAGATCTTCAAAAGAGTTTTGAAGATCCTCCAGATCAGATCCAGATCTGATTTTTGGAGGTGTGATAGAGAAGAAGAGGTTCTCCAGATCCAACCCGAGTGGATACCGGTAGAGGCCAGGCGCTTGCGTGGCTAAGATCCAGAACCTTCCGCTGCAATCAGGATCATCTACAGGGTAATAGGATTACCCAATTCAGATAAATTGAATTTGATTTAATTTATCTTATTTTATTTTATTTATTAAAATAATAAGAATTAGATCTGAAATATATCAAGATCTGATTGAGATCAAGAGAAATTTTTTGAAATATATCTCTTGATCTAATCAGATCTAGACGAACCTGGATCGGGAAATCAGGATTTTCCTTCATAATTAAAGGAGGGGGCGGCACTCAAGGGAAGATGTTTTGATCAATAAGGATTCTATCTCATAGAATCCTAAGCAAAACCAATTCCTCCTTTGACTTGGTCTTCCACCTAACTTCCAAATATGACTTGGAGGGAGAGAGAGGGCATGAAAATTAAGAAGAAAGAGATTTTACAAGAAAAATACCTATAAAATAGGTATGGGGAGCATTGGGACTAAGGTGGCGCAAGGAGATAGGGAGTCTTAGTCACACTAGGACTCCTATTTTGACTTAGTCAAATAAGATTTTTTAACCAAATAAAATCTAGATTAAACCAACCCAATTAAATAAGACCGTAATCTATTTAAGGACTTAATTAAATTAAATTAAATTATATTTAATTTTAATTTATTTTATAATTAAATTAGAAAATTAGGTTAATTCGAGTCCTAGTTAGACTAGGACTAGTTCTTCCTTGCACTTAGCTTATCCAATAAACCAATTGGACTTGATCAAATCAAGCCTAAACCAAATCTAATTAAGTTATATTTAATTAGACTTAATCTCAACCTATTGGCTTAATCAAATTAAGTCAATGAGCAATCTAATTGCTAATCGATCCTTCTGCAATACTTGCACTAGGTTAAACACCAATCGTATTGATTGTTTAACCCAGAACGATTCTTAATCATTGATCAACCATCTAATCAGATCATAGGCTCTAATGTGTATGACCTCATCAATCCAAGCTTAAGTCAGTAGCATAGAAATAAATTTTTATATCAATTGAAGTGACCATCTAGCAATGATACCCGACAATCGGATAGGTCGAAGGTGTAGAATACCATCCTTAGAACCCATATGGATATAGTTTTCATATAATTCATCTTCTTAACCACAATACTCATAGAACACATTAGAGTTCAACTATCAACTCTGATTAGGTTGTCCATATTGTATTTCAAAATATCAAATCCATCTAGTGGATTATCTTGGCCAAGATTTTGCTATATTAAAATACAGTGATACATTCTTCTCCAACTCTTAGAGTGGTCAATTTCATCTTGATCACACTCCGACTTTGTAAGTACTTGACCATGCCCAGAAGCCTTTCGTTGCTGAATTAAAAATTTAGTTAGTTTGATACCAAAGCATAGTGAGTTGCTTGCAAGTTACTGAGGTGATCTCAGATTTAAGGGATACTTATACCTATATTCCATCAGAGACATTCTCGATAGCAGAATGCTTTAGAGTTGGTCACATTCAATGATGATGTATCCATACATCTCATTTGTATGCCATACTAGTGTCTTCACACACCTTGATTAAGAGGCAACCAACCTATATGGCATATAGTGACCTATGCTCGATAGATGCTGTCGTTTTAATTAACAGCCTATCATTTGGTTGTGAACAAATTTAAGGACTAATCGATAAATTCTCTTTTTATCGAAACTAAATAGTTCTAAGGACTTCATCACAATAATGGAGTTCATTAGTAAATAAAGGATTGTGAACAAATGTAAACTTATGATGAAAAAGATGATAAAATATTTTTTATTAATTAATAAATTAATTATAATATCTCAACCATCAACAGACTGACGATTAGCTTTGGAACATAATTTTCAACAATCCGATCAAGCATAATTGATATCTAAGGCAAGCAACGAGGCAACTTCCACCATCCTTACACTTACCTGGCCAGTTGAGTGACTAATCTTACACTTGGAGGGCCTGAAGGTGATCTTGGCAGTTAGGCACTGTCTAAATCTAGGACAATTCTTAGTTAGAATTGTTTGCCTAACTTGATTGCTAATTAACATTAAACCTAATTAACCCTAATTTTTCTCTCTCTTCTTAGCTCTAGGACTCCTTAGGACCTCTTCTCTAGAACTCTTCTTTCTCTCTTCTCCTTTTCTCCGTCAAAAATAAAATAAAATAAACTAAAATAAAATAAATTAAAAATAATAATAAAATAATAAAAAATTTAAAAAAATATATTTTTTTTAAATAATAAAATAATAAAAAAATCTATAAAAAATTTTAGGCCACACGATAAGCTTGCACTAGTACATGCATGGTAGGAGATCGCTTTACCTGATCTAGTTGAATTCAATCATGAAATTAAATGGTTGAACTATATTAAACTTAATAACTAAATGGCTGAAAATTTTAGAGACCCACCTAGTCAAATGAAGGAATATTTTTTCCTTCCATCTATAACCCATCGACTTGTATTCAGTTACCTAATATACATACTCTCCACTATGAGATCAAGCCAACCATAATCCAGATGCTCCCATCTTTCTATCAAAACATCAATGATGCCCTTAGATTAATCTTATTTTTCTTATCATTAAAAGATAAAGTCAAGTACTAGCTTGGCACAATAGAAAGATCAATTAAAACTTGGGCTAAATTACAATATGAATTTCTTAAGAAATTTTATCCCACAGGCTAAACCAACATCATGAGGCAAGCTATCACTAGATTTGCTCAGCTTTCAGGAGAATAAATTCATGAGTCATGGGAGAGACTTAAGAAACTTATTAGAAAATATCCACACCATGGTCTGTCTGAGTGGTAAATAGTTCGGCCTTTCTATGAGCATTTAGGAGACCAGTATAGATAGATGGTAGATGCATCCTGTGAAGGTGCATTCATGAATACAAGTGAGGACGAAGCCTATATCTTATTTGAAATCCTAAGTGAAAACTCAATCAACCATGCTTTGTTATCCTTTTACCAAAAGTGGGCAAAAATCTATGAACATCCAGAATCTAGTTCTAAGATTGATTTAAACTTGATTAATAAAGTAAACTTTCTTGCCCAGAAATTAGATCAACTCCAAACCCTAGGTCAACAAACTCCTGCACAATTTACATCACCTTCTAATTATTTGGATAATTATTCAATCTGTGCTAGCCTAACTCATCATGTGAGCGAATGTTCCATGGCTGTATAATTTTTACTTTTCATCCAAGAACAAATTCAAGCTGCTCAAGATTACTCCAAGCTGATTAATTATCCTTTTTTAAATACATATAATCCAAATTAGAGGAACCATCCTAATTTTTCTTAGATATCCCAATAGACTTAGGCTCAGACCCAATATCAAAATTATGCCTATAATAGGAGTCAGCCTAGTCAGTTTACTTGACCATCATATTATAATCAGCCATTATACCCACCTTCTTAATAGACCAATCTAGCCGACGATAGATTTGATCAACTTCAACAATTGATTTTGAATCAATAATAATCTATTATCAGGCTAGAAATATAAATAGGATAATTAGCTGAGTCTAACATGCGGAGAGAACTAGGTCAATTGCTGAGCCAACCGAATCTTATAAACAACCTACCAATTATCCACCAACTACCTGAATTCCATTATCAATCTAATGTCCCACCTAGGAATCCCCAATTAGAGAATGCTAAAGTAATTTTTGAACTAGATCAGGTGTACATAGGCTCGGTAAGTGCTTTCATGTATTGGGTTAGCCGGAGAGTTTTTTGGTCGGGCTTAATGGCTATGTATAAATACATAGGTTGTATTAGGGTTTCATCATGCTATGGAATACAGACCTTTTCTCCCTCAACTCTCTTCTTCTCTTTCCTATAGAGTTGCCACCCTAGGGTTCTTGAAGAAGCCCTAGAGAAGGGAACATTTCCCTCAAGCCCAAGGAGGGAGGTGATCCATCATAGATCCAGATGGAGGATCAATGGTTTGCTGCCCATAGAGAATGTCATAGGTTCCTTCAAGTCCGTGCTAAAGATCAGGAGCTCCTGCAATATGATATTGATGCTTGTGATGTCAAGGATGATTGGTGTTTGAGTGATATCATGGGTCTATAATTTGGTATCAGAGCTAGATGATGTCTAAAATGTTGTGGATGATAATATGGTATTAGAGCCAAGTTTCAGAGCCTGATGGTGCATAAAAGGAAAGAAGAAGTCGTACAAGCTAAAATCAAAAATTTGCATAAGGATTCCACGGTTTGTCTCAAATCTACCCTGTTATTGCTGTGGTTTGATCAATCGGGAGCAGTGAGTTGAAGGTGGAGGTTGAGAGGATTAATGAAAAGAAATCTTTTTGGGGTGGAAGGATTTGGTGTATGATTTGCTAATCGATCTTGGTGGAAAGGCTGGAATGTATGACGGTTATGTGACAGGCAGGGAGTGCTGGAGTGCTACAGTAGCATTTTTCTAAAAAGACAGGGCTTAGAGAGGCTCGGTGATGCAGTAGCCGAGGGAGGTATCTCAGCAGAGAGCATCAGGGTTCTCTAGAAAGATGGGCAGTGTAGGACTATTGAAGAGAGGTTTTCTAAGGGGTAATGGTCGAAGGAAGGTTAAAGAAGCGACTATACGTCCTTCGGTGTCTGAAAGGTGGAAAAATAGTTGGAGATGTATTCAGTGGTTCAACTAGATCATAGATTTATGGAGCCTTGGGCGTGATGGAGATGGATGATCCATGGAGGTCCAGCAGGTTAGGGCTGAGTGGCTGTAGAGCGGCATAGAGATGAGTTAGATAGCACTAGAGTGCTGTAGGAGTGCTTTTCTAGAAGCACAGAGGCTAAGAGAGACTCGGTGGTGCAGTAGCCGAGGAGTGTATCTCAGTAGAGAGTGTCAGTGGTATCTCAAAAAGATCGGATGCAGGTGTCAAGGAGCGCCAAGAGGTCTCAAGCAACCAAAAATATCATGGATCAAGTTTGTTTTGCAGGGCCACCAGGAAGAGTCACGGTTCAGGTGGAGGATGGTTCTTCGGGCGCAATTGAAGCGATGGCTAGTGTAGGGGCAGAAGAGAAGGACTAGAGTGGAATTTTTTAGGATTTAGTTACTGGATTCAGAAGAGTTGGATGAACTCTTAAGTTTTGGAGGTGCCCATGGGTTGCGGAGGTATCCGAGATAGCTTCGAAGAGGTCCATGAAGCACGGAGGGTTCGAAGGGATAGCGACGGTGTTCGAGGTGCAGCGGCAGGCTCAGCAGTTCAGCATTGAGTGGTTGGCCTCGAGGGACTCGATGATAGAGTCGACTTCTATGGCTTCAGGTAGACTTTTGATATAGGTGGAGCTCCGTAGTGGTAGCTTCACAAGCGGAGAGTAAATTTGGCATGAGTTTAAAGTGTCGGTGATGCATAATTTTAGATGGAGCAGCATGTGTAGGAGGACATGCATAGTTCTGAGGAGACCATGTCAGGATTTGCAGCGAGTGTCGGTACAGGAACGTTGTGGGTTCTTCAAGAAAGTCCATAAAAAATGATGCAACTGCTAAGCAGAAGGGATCCTACAATTTTAGGATGGTGCATAGGTACAAGCATAGGTCTTCAGTGGTGGAGGCGGTCATTCCAAAGGTCTTAAGGGTGCATAATAGCTAAAGAAAATTAGCGGAGGTGATGATTGCACAAGGTGCTATCGAGTGTGCAGGGACAGCGGGATCGTGCAGGAGGTCATTGTCGAGAGGTTTGCCAAGGCTTGGAAGCACCAAGGTAGAGATTGTGAGAATTTATGGTGCTCCCAAGCCTTGGAAGGCCACGGAAGGAGTCAGGGGGTTGGCTCCGAAGATTCTAGGGGCTTGGTTGGTGCTTCAAAAACTTGGGACACAAGGTGAAGCAAGGAACCAAAGTTGGAAAATCAAGACTACAAAAAGAAGATTTTCTGTAGGTTAGCTGGCTTAGTCCAAAATTGGGTCGGTTAAGTCTTAGTGCATAGGCAAAATAGAGAGCTATATGTTCGGAATTGCTGGCATGACATAGGACTGGGTCGGCTCAATTTTAGACTGAGCCAACCCAGTGGAACTTAGCCGGCTTAGTGCTGAGACTGAGCCGGCTCAGTGCGCGAGTAGAGTTACATGAGGGTCTGTTTTGTGCTCGGGTCTGGGATGATCCTAGGGGTCTTAAGGCCTGATTTGAGAGATCTTAAGGGAGCTAATTCATGTATGGGTTAGGTCTAAATCTAGAGGATGAGAGCATGGGAGACATGGGTGTACATGGGCTCGGTGAGTGCTTTCATGTATTGGGTTAGTCGGGGAGTTTTTTGGTTAGGCCTAATGGCTATGTATAAATACATAGGTTGTATTAGGATTTTATTATGCTATGGAATACAGATCTTTTCTTCCTTAACTCTCTTCTTCTCTTCCATCTAGAGTTTCCTCCCTAGGGTTCTTGAAGAAGCCCTAGAGAAGGGGGCATCTCCCTCAAGCCTAAGGAGGGAGGTGCCCCATCATAGATCTAGATGGAGGATCGATGGTTTGCTGCCTATAGAGAACGTCAAAGATTCCTTCAGGTCTGTGCTAAAGATCAGGAGCTTCTGCAACATGATACCGATGCTTGTGATGTCAAGGATGATTGGCGTTCGAGCGATATCATGGATCTACAATTTGGTATCAGAGCTTGATGATTCCTGAAATGTTGTGGATGATAATATATATTAATTTAGTTCCATAATTAAACCCATCTTTAGACACTCTTCTAGTACCCATTGAATCAAATTTATCTCCTAATATAAAACTTAATTTATGAGCATTCTAAAAGAACAAATAGGAGACATTCTTGAGAAACAAGGATCTAAGAATGGGGTCACAACTATATTCCCATAATTAATAATGAATATATCAATAAAGGGATTAGAAACTATCTTCCTAAGATTGGCAATCCAAAACTATTGAAATTTGTCAATCCAGTATTTGATACGGGATAGATAAGCTGCCTTGTGTTTGGCTGAAAATGGTAAACTTAGTGCTTGTTGGGAGGCAACCCAATATTTAATTTTTTTATCTAATTTATCTTTTTAGTATTTCTTTTAGGACATTTTGAATAAGTTGGAGGGAGAGTCAAATTTTCAAAGGCAAATGTTGGACCACAAAAATATATTAAGTCAGGTGTATTCTTTCCTATTTTTTTTTACACTATTTTTCTTCTCCATTGAGGTCGATTAACTTGGGAGGAGAGTAATAAAATTTTTTTAAATTTTTTTATTCCTCATAGAAGTTAGTATTTAGCATTTAGACATCCAATTATGTTTAAGAATTGAGTAGCATTTTTTTAAAAAAAAATTGATGCATAGATTAAAAAATTTATGAGATATTGAGGGACCAAGTATTAAAAAAATTCAATAAAAAGTTAAGTCTAAAACATAAATAATTTTTTTGAGTACTTCTAATTTTTTCTACTTGCATCAAAAGATGAGTCTACTTTTTATGGGCTTGTGTAAAGTAACTATATATTTTTTTATTAAAAAAATAAATTAAAATAAAATAATTTTTAAGTACTTCTTACTGAGTAACCATGTCTTTTTGTCTAAGCAAGCATTGAGTTTCACGTAAAAATACGGAAAGAACGAAGAAGCTCATTATAAAGCTAGTCTTAACTCATAGCCTGTTTGATTTGAGCTAGTAAGTCTGAGGGATTTTTAATACCTAGTACCCTAAAGCCAATTAGTTTTGGAGTCATTGGCACAAGACTCGCTACATGGATCAAATAGAAAGCTTAAGGAATTAAGGCACTTTATAGCAGTATAATATTAAAAAAACTATATTAATTTTTCATTGAGTAATTAGATCTCATTGCCTAAGTAAGCAATGATATTCATGTTAAAAAATGGATAATATGAATAAAAAAATTAATAAATGAAGGACGGAAGTAGCAATATACTTATCCATATGAAAGTTTAGATAATTTAGAGATAAAGATAGAATAATTTAGAAAAGTTTGAAAATGTTTAATATTTTTTGCTTAATTTTTCTATTGATAAGTACTAATATCCTAATAACATGCCTCACTTATGCTCTACTGAATATCAATGGCTATTTTGAAAATTACTTGAAAAAAAATTAAAACTTTAAAGTTAAAAGGTATCTAAAACTAAATTTTTTCTTTACTCCAGGATGATCAAAACTTAAGTTGGGAGGTGTGATAAGTATCATAAATTCATCAATAAAAATATTAATTTAATAATTAATTTATTTTAATTTTTTAAAAATTAATAATTAATTTATATATTTTTTAAAAATTAATATTTTTATTAATTAAAAATTAATAAAAAATAAAAAAAATAAAAAAAAAAATAATAAAATATTATTATTAGTAAAAAGAGCTTATTTTTTTTATTATAATAAAATAAATTTAGAGTAAAATAGAATTAAAATGGATCCGATATGAATTCTTAAAGAAAAAAAATAAAATAAAATAAAAAATGAAATTGGCTAAGTTGGCTTGTCAAGCGAAGATGCCATGCCAACAAGCCGCAAAGCCAGCCAAGCCATCCAATGAGCCGCTAATGTTAGTTTTATCGTGGCTCATGATAGATCTCTAAGCGAGGGCATTTTGATAATTTTTGGGCCACGCAACGTGCTGATTGGTTGCAGTCCATAGAATTCTCGATCTACAATGGTCTACCAACATAGTTTTGCATGATCCAATGGTCCAAAATGCTGTCGGTTCAGATCCAATGTCCATAGGTGATTCCTATTTTGATTTGGTTTTCTAGCTCCCATTTATGCATGATTGAATGGTTCGGCATGCTCCTGATCACAATCTAATGGTCAAATCTTCTTCAAAACTCGATCCAATGGCTAATAAATGCATCTAGCCTGATTTAAGCACTCCAAATCACTATCCAAGGGCCCAAAATCACCCGATTGATGCAATCTAATGGTTAGAATCAAATCCAACCTAATGTAGGCTGATTAAATGGATTTTTGAGCAATTTTTGGACCATTTGATCAGGATCTAATGGCCAGACCACCAGAATCTACAAGATGCATCTAGGGCAGTGTTTTAATATGAATTTCACTTGGATTATTCTACAACTACCGATCAAACTCTACCTTAGTCTCATATTGCTTGCAGCAAAGATCTCCAGCCCTCCAACACCTATAAATAAGACCCCAGGCCTCCAAGAAAAGCTGTCTTCGATCAGAAAGAGGGACTGGTATAGGCTGAGAGCCATGATTAGGTTAGAGGCTACTTTAAGGCAATGGGTGTTGCAAAGAAGAGCTGTCTCCTATGACATCTTCATGCCCATACCGATCTGAGATCAAGATTAGCTTGTCTTTAATTTTTATTTTTTTCTTTTTTAATTTTATGTATTTAAATTTTAAACTTTTAAATTAATGTAAAATTTATTTTTCTACTCTTTAAATTTTATGCACTTTATTTTTATTATAAATTTAATTTTATTATTCTTTATTTTATTGCAAGTAGATGCTAAGATCTAGGTAGTAGATCTTAGTACCTAAATTTTATTTTTATATTCTTTTAATTTTTATTATTTAATTTTATGTAATTTTAATTTTTATTTTTTGACTTTAATTTTATCTTTTTTTTATAAAATCAAAGATTTTAAAACTAAAATACTGCATTCTCTGTGGATTTGATCCGACTCACTACTTTCTACCTATTTTTAATTATTTAAGAAACTAAAATTAAACTAAGAAATATGGTGTCCTAATGACAACATCGTGCTCTTATCATCGACATCCAAAAAGGAGGGGATGCCCAAGAGTTGGGCACCCCAAGTTTAGCCTAATTTGGAGGTCTCTTGATTAGGTATTTGATCTAGATGAGGACTCCTCCATATCTCTCAATATAAAAAGATTTTTAATCTAATTTTTTTGAGATTATAGATCTAAGAGAGAGATCTTTGGGCATGGAGAGGCTGGGCATAGAGAGATTTAGGCATGAGAATTGTAAAGGCACTAGTCAAGGTGTTTTGATGAGAGAAAAAGAGAAGAAAAAGAGGATCTTCTTCTAGGTTTTCTTTCATTTATTCCTTCATTTTTTTTTTGTGATTTTGAGAGGTGTCTCAGGTCCAAAATCATCTTCCTCATCTTCTAGAAATTGGAGAGTCCAAGTTTCAAAGAAAAAAGATTCAGATTAACCATCGAAGAAGGATCAACGCAGTTCTAGCAAACTATGCTAATTTTTGGGCATCGAACTTCTGATCAACGATCGAGGGCTCGTGTAGACAACTTGTAGAGGTCAAATATATGTGCAACTTGGAACAACAACCTCAAGCCCTAATCAGCAAGTTAGAGAACTTGATTTGCAAAGGTATGGATGATACGATCATCTTTCTCCTATCTATATTTGATCTAGCATAGAATAGTTTTTATGTTGATATGATCAACATGATTGATTCTTATGTTTTAATTTTTAATTTAATATCATGTTTTAATCATGTAATAGAATCCTAGATCTAGGATTTTTTATGTTTAATTATAAATTAATATGATTAATTCATATTTTTGCTGCATAGATTTGAAAAAATTTTAAAATCTAATCCTGAAATCCTAGACTAGTTCCTTCACTAATTGTAGAGGATGGAGATTTAAAAATAATTTTTAAATCAAATCTAGCCATGCTGATATAAATCATAACTACCTAGGTTCATCTAATATGCATAAATAAATTAATCTACAGATTTGAAATTAAATATATGAAGGAAGAAGGTATACTTGGTGCTTTTCCCTCCTCCTTTCTTCAATTGGATCAATCGGATCTCCGGGGCTCCTATCGTAGTTGTGCACATGCTCGGCCTCTACTGGTATCTACATAGAGCTCTTTTCGATCAAAAATCCAAAACCTTCAGGGTGCTAGCTTCCTTGCAGGCTTCATTTTTTCAGCTTAGATCTAAATCTATTTCTCAAAATAGATCACTGTAGCTTTTAGGGAATAGATCAAACCACCAAGAAAAATCAAGAACTCTTTCTTGATTCTTTTTCTTCTCTCAAAATGACTCCCTAACTCTCAGATCAGATCTAGAAGAAGGAGGAATGTGGGCATGGAAGAGAGGAAATAAAGAGAAGAAGGGGTAGCAGCCTAAAACTTATGGCAAGGAAGAGAACCTCAAATGTGCTGCATGCCCCATACCTTTCTCTTTTATATTTGTTGCACAAAACAATACCCTTAATCCATGGCACATTCAGATAAGCATTAGGGTTACAATAGCTAGGGTTTATCTCTTATCTAATAAGAGTCCAAGTCTATTAAGGAAGTGAGGTGGCACCTAACCTAAACCCTAAAACCCTCACGCACATTCTTCAAAAGAATGCACTGAGATATTCACCACCCAGAATCCTTTCTAGTTGACCAAGAGGAGAGAGAAGCCTAGAGAACCTGTGCTCTAGTGGTTAGGATCAATTGGGTTCAAACTAGGTTCAAATCCAATCTAAATTGAGTCTGAATCGAATTGTATTCGAAAGGCTGTCAAACTTAATCCAATTAGGTCTGAATCAATTAACATTAAATTAAATTAAGTCAAGTTAAATTAAATATAATTGAAATTAATTAGAACTTAATTCATATTTTAATCAGCTCTTAATTAAATTACAACATTTATAATTAGGTCAGCATGCTTACAATCAGTAGCTATCAAATCTGTAATGTTTATAAATTAGCAGTTTTCAAAATATAAACCATCAATCCGATTGATAATTTGAACATGATCCAAACCATTGATCAGATCGAACCTCTTTTATGTGTGATCCCTTAGGTTCTATTTTGTCTGGTAGTGAGATATACCATAATCTTTATCATAATATCACCAAAACTCATTTTGATAGACCAGAATAATTCTGACTCAACCTAACAAGGATCCTTGATTTGAAAATAATCCTAGTGAGTTCTCACAATCCATCAGTGATGCCAAGTAGCATGTAGTGGCAACCCAGTAGAACAGAAAAGTTTAAACCCTTAGGTGAAGTTATCATGTGATTCAATCCTTCTATCATGAGTCCCGACTTGACGGAGGTCATGGAGAACTCGTCAAATCCTATCATTAGTCACATGCCAGACTGGCTCAACTCGAGTTCATTTTTGAATCTCGTGAAATTTTTTTTCAGTATTCACACTTGCTTTGGCCGAAGACTTCATGAACTCAATCTTGCTAATCATAGAAGATTTCCTTTTTTCTACTAAGATTGATAGATTCCATCTAAGTGCATTTTACTCCAAACAGCGAACCAGAATCCATTGAAGCCAATGTACATAGCAAGGATCCGAATGGCTAGGGATCAAGAAAATGTGCAAACAAACCCAGTAGCCTCGTTGCAAATAGCCAACATATTATAGGTCAAAGGACCAATCACACTACTACAGCATTGAGAAGAACCACTGCCAAGCGAGTAAACATCCAAGTGGTTTCTCGTAATGATCATGCTCGGTATAAGTTATCCTCTAATAATCACCTGTACACTCACCCCAATATCTCCGCACTATAGACTCAAGACTCATCTATCTAGAAGGAAGATGATCCATGCACCAATTTTGATGAGATCAATCACTATCCTCCATGATGATTCTACAATCGAAAGTATTTAGAAACTAATCACTAATAATATTTGTCTCAAATTCTCAATACCTTAAGAATATATAAAATCATCTTTATTAATTTTTAGGATAAATCATGGACACATAAACATTATTGAAAATAAAAATGCCTTTATTGATAATAAAAAATTTATAAGTATAAATATAAGCTCTAAAATATAAATGTGTCAGCCAATAATTCGCTTTCGAGGCATCCTTCTAACAAACTCCCACTTGACCTAAAGCCAATTGGCCATTTACCTAAGACCCATCTTTTCAAAGTGAGCTTCGGTCTTCTGTTGACTAAGAGGCTTCATCAGTAGATCTACCATATTCTATGTGGAGTTGACTCTCTGCACCTCGATAAATTGCTTCTCGAGGTATTTGCATATGATGTGGAACCACTGCCCTATATGCTTGGACTTCTGGTGAGACCTGGGCTCCTTAGCGAGTGCTATGGCACCATTATTATCGTAATATAGTAAAATGGCATCCGATGGCATCACATCCAGCTCCATAATAAATTTCTTGAACTAGTAAGCTTTCTTAGCAGCTTTAGAGGTGGTGATGTACTTGGCTTCTATAGTCGAATATGCAATGACCAATTGTTTGAAACTTTTCCAACTGATCGATCCACCATTACATAGAAAAATACACTGTGATGTAGACTTTCTATCATCGACATTAGACATAAAGTCCAAATCGATGTATCCTTCCACTTTCAGCTCCGAACCTCCATCAAAGACCAAGAATAAATCCTTAGTTCTTCTCAAGTACATAAGAATGTTCTTCATAACAATCTAGTGATCTTTACCTAAATTCAACTGATATCTACTCGTGATACTCATGACAAGGGCTATATCAGGTCGAGTACACACCATGGCATATATAAGGCTTTCTATAGCCAAAGCATAAGAAATCTTGCTCATGTGTTGGATCTCCTCACATGTATTAGGATACATCTTCTTGGAGGGATATACACCATGCCTAAGAGGTAAGAGACCAATCTTCGAGTTTTTCATATCGAACCATTTTAGCACCTCCTCTATGTACATGTGCTATGAGAGTCCTATCATTCTCTTGGATCTGTCCCTATAGATCTTAATATCAAGAATATAGGAAGCTTCTTTTAGGTCCTTCATAAACAATTCCTTTGACAATCATACCTTGACTAACGTCAGCATGAAAATATCATTTTCAATCAGGAGGATGTCATCCATGTACAATATAAGAAATATGATAGTGCTCCCACTGATCTTTTTGTACACATAGGGCTCCTCCTCATTTTTGATAAAATTAAATGATTTGTTCACATCATTAAAGTGACTATTCCAACTTCGAGATGCTTGCTTAATTTCATAAATGACTTTTGTAGCTTGCAGACTTTGTGATCACTATTACTAAATGTAAAACCCATAGGCTGCTTTATGTAGATGTCTTCCTCAAGATATTTATTTAGAAAGATAGTTTTTATATCCATTTGCTAGATCTCATAATCAAAATAAGCCAGAATGGCAAGCAAGGTATAAATGAATTTTAGCATGATTATAGGTAAAAAGGTTTTCTAATAGTCAATGCCTTCACGTTGACTATAACTTTTTGCCACCAGCCTTATCTTATAGGTCTCTACCTTACCATCTAATCCAATAATTCTTTTGTAGATCTATTTACATCCAATAGGTACAATATCTTCAGATGGATCTACTAAGGACCAAACCTAGTTGGAATACGTGGAGTCAATCTGTAACTTCATTGCTTCCTTTCATTTCTCGGAGTCTACATCTAACACTGCTTCTTCATAGGTTTAGGGATCATTCCTAATGTCTCTATTTTCCACAAGGAATGCTTCCTCTAGATCCTCTATAAGAATATCTAAGTACCTTTTAAGAGGATGGAAGACCCTACTTGATCTATGAGGTAGAGGAGGTACCACATCTACTGGCTCACTACTGGGTTCACACACTTGGACTCGATGCTTTTCTGAAACTTTTTCTTCAAGCTCAATCTTTCTTCCACTACCTCCATCTTGGATGAATTCTTTCTTCAAAAAAATGATAGGATGGCTTAGAATCATATTGTGATCCTTTGAAAGATAAAAAGAGTATCCAATGGATTTCTTTGGATATACCTATCCACCTAACCTCTAACTTATCCACCTGCTATCTCTTAATATGGGTCGAACATCTCCAAATCTTGAGATAACCCAGACTTGGTTTCTTACGATGCCATAACATGTATAGTATGGTAGGAATAGATTTAGAGGAAACCCAATTTAAAAGGTGAATAGTAGAAAATAACGCATCTCCCCAGAGAAAAGTTGGAAGATCTGTGAAGCTCATTATGGATCGGACCATATCTAATAGGATTCTATTCTTTCTTTCAGATATCCCATTAAGCTGAGGCATCTTTGGATGTATCCACTATGAGACTATACCATTGTTCTTAAGATAGGTCCAAAATTTTTTGGCTTTTCTGGTTTGTTTCTTTACTTCGTGTCTGAACTCTTTGAACTTTTCCAAAGCATCAAACTTATGGTGCATCAAATACATGAACCCATATCATGAATAATCATCGATAAAGGTTATGAAGTAGATATAGCCATCCCTGGCTTGTACATCGAATGGACCACACAGTCAGTGTGCACCAAGGCTAATATATCAATGGCCTTTTCTCTTTGTCCTACAAAGGATAGCTTAGCCATCTTTTCTTGAAGATAGGATTCATAAATTGGATAGGACTCAAAAGTCAATGACTTGAGAAGACCATCTTTCTCCAGTTTGTTAAGTCTATCCTCTCTAATATGGTCTAGTCTAAGGTGCCATAAATACTTTTGGCTAATCTTATTTTTAAATATTTTAGACCCTACGATATTCACAACTTGCTCATTAATATTTACACTCACATCCACATGCAAATGATAAAGTCCATCAATCAAAAAGGCACGTGCAACAATTTTATTTCCAAAATAAACTGAACATGTATCTTTATTGAAATGAAAATTATAATTGCCCTATATTCCTACTAGCTACAAGTACATAAAAATAATCTTTCAAAACTAAACTAAATCCTAATGTCAGCTTTAGAGAGAAGGTCCCAACGATGATAGCAGCAACTCTTGTCCATTGCGCACTCGAAGAGTGATCTCACTTTCTCTCAGTCCTCTAACCTCTTCAAGATCTTGCATAGAAGTGCACAAGTGAATACTCAAAACAAAATCTAGAACCCAATCAAAAGAAGAGAAAACTGTTAGATTAGTTTCAATTATGAGCAAATCAGACGTACCTTCAGAAGGCCCATCCTTCCTCCTATTCTTCACTATTGCCAGGTATGCAGGACAATTTCTCCTCCAATGGCCTTCGACATTATAGTGGAAACATTTTTTCTTGTTGCTAACCTTCTTCGGAGCTTTCTTTTCTTCTCGCTCTTGGTCTTTTGCTTCTTCGCAAGCTTCCTGTTCTTCTTCTTCCAAGTAGACTTTCTCTTAGAAGAAGCCTACTCTACAGTAAGAATCGTACCTCTTAAATCTTTTGAGATGCCCTCTATTGACACCAGCATATTCAACAGCTTAGACAAGGTGCTATCAATCTTATTTATATAGTAGTTCATAATAAATTGCCCATATGAATTAAAAAAGGACTGCATGTTCAAATCCACCTACGGTTCCTTATCCATGTATGCATTGAGCTTTTGAAGCTCCTCTATATCTTTGATCATTATTAGACAATGATATTGGACGGACTGCCCATCATGCATCTTCGCTCTAAAAAATCTCCAAAAGACCTCAAAATGAGCTATGCAACTCTGCTCATCATACAACTCTTGTAGGTGAATCAGAATCTTTCTAGTAGTCCTGATATCTTCACGCTGATGCTAAAGATTGTTGAATATGGATGCAAGCATGTAACACCTAACCTTATTATCATCGTCCATCCACTTCTCAAGTGTAGCTCATTGATTAGGAGATGACGAGCCAGTAACACATACATTTCTTAGTATAGGACATTGGTCAATTTCTCAAAACTAAGAACAATTCTCAAGTTCTAGAGCCAGCCTTTGTAATTTGGGCTAGTCAACCTATTGGTGTCAAGGATTCGAGCTAGAGGATTTGAACTCGATATGGTTAACTATAGAGAGAAATAATTTCTAATTAGAAGATTGTACTTGTATTAATATTTGTTATAAGGACTTTAATAAACAAACAAGGCTTGATTTAGGCTCGAACTACTGAGCCTAAATTAGGTCTTTTGGATTTGATCGATAACATATGGTTGCTAATTGATCTGACCAAACTACAACTAATTGGGTTGGTCATAAGCATATTTAACTTAATCATAATCAACATTTGATTAGTTTGATCAATCGCTCAAATTTAGACCTAATTGAGCTACCCATATCCTTAACCTATATTTTATGCATTGAAATTTAGATCTTAAGTTCATAATTTTAGAACTTTTAATTTCAAGTCTTAATTCTTAATTAAGTATATTATGAACATGGTTTAGCTCAAATGTCAAAATAATTTTAATCTAAACTAATTAAATTGTATCACATACAATTTTAATATCAATAGACTCAATTTTAATATCACATACAATTTTAATCTAGAACTTGAGTCAACTCGTCTATGATGATAAAACATTATGGGCTTCGACTTGCTCAGATTGAGTCGACACATATACAAATGATTCAACCCACTAGGAACTCAATTCGACTCTAAAAGAATGAGTCGAATCACTTAGAACTCGAGTTGGCTTGAGCTCAATTCGAGTTGACTTGGCAGACTCACAAGCCATAGTTTAGGGTTTGATGTAATCAGATCTTAGGGTTTTAGATTTAGAGTTTTGCATAAATTAAATTTTAGATCATGTATTAAAAAACTATATATCAAATATATAATTTTATTATCTAAAATTTAATTAAAACATATATCAACTATATGTATTAAAATAAAAAACTAGATCTAAAATGGTATCACATACACCTAGGATCTTTGTTCGCTATTCTTCTTCATGGGAGATCATCACAAGCAGCACCCCTACATGCCATAAGAGAATCCTTTTGAATGGGTAAGAGAGGAGATTCAACCCTTGCTTCCTCTTATGACTGGATGGCCATGGTGAAGCACCCAATCCAAATACTATGCAAACAAGAAATTTAATCTAACACATCAATAATGTATTCTATTAAATTTAGATCTAATTTTCTTTTACATATCAGATATGTAAACAATAAATCAGATCCTGAAAAGCATAATTTCAGTTCTAAAATTTATTTAAAACATGTTAGAATGATGTGGCTCTGATACCACTGTTGGAAAGCCGGTTGTATGCATACAAAATTTTTTGGATTACACTAATCGCAATGGAAGGTGATTTAAAAATAATTTTTAAATCAAATCTAAGCATGCTGATCTAAATCATAACTACCTAAGATCATCTGACATGTATAAATAAGTTAATCTATAGATCTAAAATTAAATACATGAAGGAAGAAGGTATACCTAATGCTTTTCCCTCTTTTCTTTGACTGGATCAATCGGATCTCTGGAGCTCTTGTTGTAGCCGCGCACATACCTGGCCTCTACTAATATCCCCATGGAGCTCTTCTTGATCAAAACTTTGAAACCCCTGGGGTGCTAGTTCCCTTGCAGGATTCGTTATTTGACTTAGATCTATATCTGTTTCTCGAAATAGATCGCTATAGATTTCAAGGAATAGATCAAACCACCAAGAAAAATCAAGAACTTTTTCTTGGTTCTTTTTCTCCTCTCAAAAGAAATCCCTAACTCTCAGATCAGATCTAGACAAAGGAGGTATGTGGGTGTGGAAGTGAGGGAATAAAGAGAAGAAGGGGCGGTAGCATAAAACTTGTGGCAAGGAAGAGAACCTCAGATGTGCTGCATGCCCCATACCTTTCTCTTTTATATCTGTCATACAAAACAAAACCCTTAATCCATGCCACATTTAGATAAGCATTAGGGTTACAACAGCTAGGGTTTATCTCTTATCTAATAAGAGTCCTAGTCTATCAAGTAAGTGAGGTGGCGCCTCACCAAAACCCTAAAACCCTTGCATGCATGCTCCAAAAGAATGCACTGAGATATTCACTACCCAAAGCCCTTTCTAGTTGGCCAAGAGGAAAGAGAAGCCTAGAGAACCTAGGCTCTTATGGTTAGGGTCAACTAGGTTCAAATCTAGTCTAAATTGAGCCCTAATCGAATCGTATTCGAAAGGTTATCAAATTTGATCCAATCAGGTTTGAAATTCAAATATGATTTGAAATATTGATTCCAATTAATATTAAATTAAATTAATTTAAATAAAATTAAATTAAATTTAAATTAATTAAAACTTAATTCATCATTTAATCAATCTTTAATTAAATTATAATATTTATAATTAGGTCATTATGCTAATAATTAGCAACTGTCAAATCTATAATTCTTATAAATTAGCAGTTTCCAAAATTCAAACCATCAATTCGATTGATAATTTGACCATGATCCAAATTATTGATCAGGTTGAACTCCTTTTGTATATGACCTCTTAGGTTCTATTGTATCTGATAGTGAGACATACCATGATCTCTATCATAGTATCATCAAAACTGATTTTGATGGACCAGAATAATTTTGGCTCAACCCAATAAGAATTGTTGATCTAAAAACAATTCTAATGAGTTTTCATAATCCACTAGTGATGCGTAGCAGCATATAATGGCAATCCAGTAGAATAAAAAAGTCTGAACCCCTAGGTGTAGTTATTATGTGATTCAGTCCTTCTATCGTAAGTTCCGACTTGATGGAGGTCGTTGAGAGCTCATCAAATCCCATCATCAGTCATATGCCAGATTGGCTCGACTCGAGTTTATTTGTGAATTCTGTGAAAACTCTTTTTCAGTATTCACACTTGCTTCCACCAAAGACTTCCTGAACTCAATCTTGCTAATCGCATAGGACTTATCCTTTTCTACCAAGGTCGATAGATTTCATCTAAATGCATTCTACTCCAAATACGAACCTAAACCAACTAAAGCCATAATATACAGCGAGTACCCAAATGGTTAGGGACTAAGAGAACATGTAGTCAAATTCAGTAAACTCGCTGTGAATAGCCAACACACTGTAGGTCAAAGGATCAGTCACAATACTGCAGCATCGAGAAGAATCAGTGGTGAGTAAGAAGACATCCAAGTGGTTTCTCGTAATGGTTATGCTTAGTATAAGTTGTTCTCTAACAACCACTTGAACTCTCATCCCAGTGTCCCTATACTACTGACTTAAGACTCATTTGTCTGAAAGAAAGATGATCCATGCATCGATCTTGATGAGATCAATCACTATCCTCCATGATGATCCTATAATCGAAAATATTTAGAAACTAACTACCAATAATGTGTGTCTCAAATTCTCAACATCTTGAGAATATGCAAAATCATCTTTGTTAATTTTTACAATAAATCATGAATACATAAATATGATTAAAAATAAAAATATTTTTACTGATAATAAAAAATTTACAAGTACCAATACAAGCCCTAGAAATATAAATGTGTGAGCCAATAATTGGCTTTTAGGGCACACTTCTAACCAAAGCGACACCTGATGAAGCTGGAAAGAGAAATGAAGGTAGTCACTGGGCCTCTTAGAAATCAAACAACTAAAAGAACAAGAATAGGAAAGCGATCACGGTGGAAGAGGGCCGCCCCTTATACTCCATGCCTATGATCCGAATGGCCCCCAAGATGACCAAATCCCAACCAAGTAGCGAGGGTCTGGGCAAGCAAAGCCCGCTACTCCCTGATGCACCACTGCTCAGATCTAACCATATGGGATGATCTGCATGAGGCTCTCAAACCCAACAGCCCTTTGATAAATGGTGCCATGCAGTTAGGAAAGGTGCAACCATTGAGGGATGCTTTTCAAGATGGAATGATGATCCACCTCGAGCCATCTAGCCCTTATAAATGTCCTATGAATCCACGATCCATCAAATCCACCGTAATGATCAAGGTGCAATCAGCAAGGTGGCATAACTTGTCGAAGCTAGAAATGACACCACAACATTCTTGATGACTAGCAAGCATGCGATTGCCTGACCAACCAGGGTCTGAGAATCCTCCGATAGAGATGCTACTTCCTCTACCCAAGCCCGATGACTTGATGTAGAATTAGGGGGCATCTACTATGGGGGTGAACCACCTGTACCATGATCCTTAAGGCCCACACTCCAAGATATGTCCGGTGGGAATAGCAATGCAACACAGATGGCCACTCCACGAGTGAAGACTGGGGTCAACCCTCGAGCCTAGCCTGACTGCATGTTCGAGTGCTTATTGATCTGGGGATTGGGTGCTCATTGATCTTGTTATCAATACTCTACCAAAGAGACAATCAAATACCCACTATGGAATTCGAGACTGTAGGGTTTGATGACTAGAGCGAAAGCATGGATTTCAAAGTATTTTTTAATGAAATCATAAAATCAAGTCCTAACCTAGGATCTCCTTATTATATTACAATCATATATCATGCATTTATAACATAATTTTAGGGTATAGAAAAATACCTGAATTGCTAAATCCTAATTCAAGTCTGAATTTCGGTAGAGGTTCATCAAGGGTTCCACCAAGTGCTCACATGTTCACCCTCCAATGTTGATCCATACAGAGACTTGATCAAGATACAAACTCCTTTTCTTCTATTGGTTCTTATCACTGAATTCTTCTTCTAAGAATTCTATTGAGCAGAACCTTTTTTAGCCTTGCTTCCTTCCTCCTAACCTTCCTTCTCTTTTTCTTTCTTTTCTCCTTGTCTTAATTTTTTTTCTAGACCCTTGTCCTAAAGAAGACTCGTTGTCCTTATTAGGACCTTGTCTTAATAATGAAAGAAAGAAAATAATTGGACAATTATGAAGAGTGGTAAGAAAGAAAGGATTGGGATCACTACTACAAAAAATGGCTATGGCAGCAGTACGTAGCCCAAAAAATTACTGCCATAGGCTATGGCAGTAGTTCTTTAACTGCTGCTACTATAGCCATCGCCATAGCTCAATGACAGTGGTTGTTGCAGCGGTTGTTTGAACCACTGCCATAGATAGCCTATTGCAGCGGTTTATAAATTGCTGCAATAGATCGACCTATAGCAGTGGTTATGTAACTACTGCCATAGATTATCTATAGCAGTGGTTACATAATCGCTGTTATAGATAATCTATAACAGTAGTTTTTTAATCATTGCCATAGGTCTAACGCAGCGGTTGACACCATTTGCACCAGGGACCTATAGCAGCGGTTGTCATGAATATGGCAACGGTTATAAAACCACTGCCATAGATCTTAAATAATTAAAAAATTAAAATTTTTATTTTTTAATATATTTTATCCGATAAATATAGATATATAACATAAAAAAATATAATAAATATAAAAATTATTCTAAAATGCTAATCAAATAAAATTTATTATAATATTTTTTTAAAAAAATAAAATACATCAAAAGTTCTCTAAATCTACATCATCGTCGTCATCATCGGGAGCTAGAGTCAGAGCTGGAGCTGAAGCCGAAGCCAGAGTCGGAGCTAGAATACAGGCCAAGATATCCTCGAATCCCATGACTCCAAAATACGTGCTGAGCATCGACATCATGTCTCTCACGATGCCCTTCAGATGAGATGCGTGCTCCTCAGTCCGATCTACCCACATCGCAGCATGATCTGCCCGTGCTAATGCCTCCTCAAGCTCCTTCTGGTTGACGACACCGAAAGTCTATGAGGAGATGCTCACCTCAGATCAGTAGCTCATCAGCATGTGTCCAGGCCTGCATCGAATCCTCTCAGAATGCTCAGGCCCCAAAACCTAAGACAGATGGTCATGGGGCCCAAAGGTATCCGGGCCATCGTGACCTGCAACGTTAATAAACATTAATCAATATAACATGTTGAACAATAATATTAGTATAGCATCAATAAATAGTCTCTAATATGTATGCTAATCAATTGATGGGTCTATCGTTATGCAATGCAATAAACAAAAGCAATAAGATATAAACATCCAGAAAATGTTATGCAATAAATTCTACAACATGAATTATATTCATAAATAATTAAGGATGAGCAATAGTCATAGATCTGATCTCTTGCGTGAACCTTGGTATTAATCTAGAAACCTGAAAGAAGAACAAAGTAGATGATGGTGGCACCTTAGGGCTTAAAATTGGAATCTTAGAGAGATATATCAAAAACTATTCGCTCAGAAACTGAGCCGGCTCCGTGCCTAAGATAGTTGGCTTTGTGCCTAAGACATCTAGCTTGGGTCCTCCCCCATCAAGCTCGATCATGGTTCGAGCCAGCTTGGCTGTGTGCCATCCCCTCAATCACTCCCTTATTGTCGTCCACAATGTTCCAGACATCACCTAGCTCTGATACCAAATTATAGACCCATGATATCGCTCGAATGCCAATCATCCTTGACATTACCAACATCGATATCATATTGCGGAAGCTTCTGATCTTTAGCACGGACCTATGGGTCGGCTCAGTTTGAAATTGAGCCATCCCAGTTCTATGTCGTGCCAGCAGTCCCGAACGTGCAGCTCTCTATTTGCCTGTGCTCTGAGACTTAGCCGACCGAGTTTTGGACTGAGTCGACTAACCTACAAAAAATCTTCTTTCTGTAGTCTTGATTTTTCGACTTTGGTTTCTTGCTTCACCTTATATCCTAGGTCTCCAAAGCACCAACCAAGCCTCTAGAATCTTCGAAGCCAATACCCTAACTCCTTCCATGGCCTTTCAAGGCTTGGGAGCACCACAAATCCTCATAATCTCCACCTTGGTGTCCCAAGCCTTGGCAAACCCCTCAGCAATGACCTCTTACACGATCCCGCTGTCCCTACGCACTCGACAGCCCCTTATGCAATCATCGCCTCCGTCAATCCTCTTCAGCTTTTGTGCATCCTTGAGGCCTTTGGGATGACCGCCTCCACCGTTGATGACCTATGCTTGCACCTCTGTACCATCCTAAAATTGTAGGATCCCTTCTGCTTAGCAGCTACATCACTTTTTTTGGACTTTCTTGGAAAACCTGCAGCATTTCTGTACCGACACTCGCTGCAAACCCTGACATGATCTCCTCAGAACTATGCCTGTCCTCTTGCACATGCCGCTCCACTTGAAACTGTGCATCTCCGATGTTGGTGCTAGAATATCGATCCTTCTGCACCCCTCTGCTCTGAACTCATGTCAAATTCCTCTCCAATAATGAAGCCACCTCTCTAGAGCTCCACCTATATCCAAAGTCCACCTGATGCCGTAGAAGTCAATTCTATCACTGAGTCCCTCGAGGCCAACCATCCAATGCTGCACCACCATCACTGCCCCTTTGAACACCATCGCTGCCCCTTCGAATCCTCCACGCTCTGCAGATCCCTTCGAAGCCATCTCGGATACCTCCACAACCTGTGGGTACCTCCGAAATCCAAGAGCTCATCCAACTTTTCTAAATCCAATGATTGAATCCTTGTGAATTCCATCCTAGTCTTTCTCTTCTGCCCTTACACCAGCCATCGCTTCAGTTATGCTCGGAGAACCATCCTCCACCTGAACCATAACTCTCCCGAGTGCCCCTGCAGAAGAAACCTGATCCATGATACTCCTAGCTGCCTGAGACCTCCTGGCACTTTCTGAGACCTCCTGGCTCTTTCTGAGACCTACTCCTGATCTTTCTGAGATACCACTGACACTTTCTGATGAGATACACTCCTCGGCTACTGCACCACCGAGCCTCTCTCAGCCCCATGCCTCCAGGGAAGCACTCCTGCAGCACTCCAGTGCTCCCTGACTCGTCTCTGTGCCGCTCTACAGTCGCTCAGTCCTAACCTACTAGACCTCCATGGATCATCCATCTCCATCACTCCCAAGGCTTTGCAAATCCATGCTCTAATCAAACCACTGAATACATCTCCAACTACTTCTCTACCTTCCAGACACCGAAGGACGTATAGTCGCTTCTTCAGTTTTTCTTCGACCATTATCCCTTAGGAAACCTCTCTTCAATAGCCCTACACTGCCCATCTTTCTAGAGAACTCTGATGCTCTCTGCTGAGATACCTCCCTCGGCTACTGCATCGTTGAGCCTCTCTTAGCCCTGCATCTTCAAGAAAGTGCTACTGCAGTACTCCAGTGCTCCCTGCCTATCACATAACCATCATACACCCTAGCCTTTCCACTAAGACCAATCAACAAATCATGCACCAAATCCTTCCACTCTAAGAAAATCTCTTTCTGTTAATCCTCTCAACCTCCACCTTCAACCCGCTGCTTCTGGTTGGCCAAACCATAGCAATAACAAGGTAGATTTGAGACATACCATGGAATTCTTGTGCTAATTTTTGATTTCACCTTGTATGACTTTTCCTTTCCTTTCATGCACCATCAGGCTCTGAAACTTGGCTCTTCCATGCACCATCAGGCTCTGAAACTTGGCTCTAATATCATATTGTTTGTTCACAATGTTTCAGACATCACCTAGCTCTGATACTAAATTGTAGACCCTTGATATCGCTCAAATGCCAATCATCCTTGATATCACAGGCACTGATATCATGTTGTGGAAGCTCCTGATCTTTAGCACGGACCTGAAGGAACCTATGACATTCTCTATGGGCAGCAAACCATCGATCCTCCACCTGGATCTATGATGGGGCACCTCCCTCTTTGGGCTTGAGGGTGACGCCCCCTTCTCTAGGGCTTCTTCAAGAACCCTAGGGCTACAACTCTAGAGAGAAGAGAAGAAGAGAGTTGAGGGAGAAAAAGTCTGTATTCCACAGCAATCACAGACTTCTTGAAATCCTAATACAACCTATGTATTTATACATAGCCATTAGGCCCGACCAAAAAATTCTCCGACTAATCCAATACATGAAAGCACTCATCGAGCCTATGTACACCCATGTCTCTCATGCTCTCATCCACTGGATCTAGATCCGATCTATACATGAATTAGCCTCTTTAAGATCTCTCAAATCAGGTCTTAAGATCCCTAGGATCATCCCAGACCCTAGCCTAAAACTGACCCTTGCATAACTCAGCCCACACACTGAGCCGGCTTAGTCTACCCGCGCACTAAGCCAGCTCAGTCTCAGTACTAAGCTGGCTAAGTTTCACTAGATTGGCTCAGTCTGAAATTGAGCCATCTTAGTTCTATGTCGTGCCAGCAGTTTTGAATGCACAGCTCTCAATTTTGCTTGTGCTATGAGACTTAGCCGATTCAGTTTTGGACTGAGTCGGCTAACCTATAGAAAATCTTCTTTCTACAGTCTTGATTTTCTGACTTTGGTTTCTTGCTTCACCTTATGTCCCAGATCTTCAAAGCACCAATGAAGCCTCTGAAATCTTTGGAGCCAACACCCTGACTCCTCCTATGGCCTCCCAAGGCTTGGGAGCACCATAAATCCTCACATCCCTCTCTTCCTCTCTCGATCTCTTTCGCCGACAACGGCGGCGAGGCCGAACCCCTTTCTTCCAATTTTTCCATCTCTCGATATTTCTCTCTTCCTCTCTCAATCTCCCTCGCCGACGAGGCCGGACCCCATCCCTCCCTCTCTCACTCTCTCGATCTTCCTCGCCAGCAAGGCTGGACCCCATCCCTCCCAGTGATGCCAACGAGGTCGGACCCCTCCCTCCCTCTCTCGCTCTCTCGATCTCCCACTCTCCCTCTCTCAATCTCCCTCACCGGCGAGGTCGGACCCCCTCCCTCCCAATGATGCGGCGAGGTCGGATCCTCCTTTCTTCTCTCTCTCTCGATCTCCTCGTCGGTAATGGCGGCGAGGTCGAACCCCCTCCCTCCCTCCCTTTCTCTCTCTCGATCTCTCTTGCCAACGAGGTTGGACCCCCTTCCTTCCTCTCTCGATCTTTATAGGTGTTCTCCATGTTTCATCTGTAATAAAAAGTGATATCGTTGCGCACTTAGCATTTTTGGAAGGTGGAAAGTACTTGGCTGAAAATTTTTGGGCATGACATCCAAGTTGTGATAGAACCTGCAAGAATAGAATGAAGCCAATTTTTAGCTTTACCCATAAAGAAAAGGAAATAACCTTAATCTAATAGCATCATCCGACACCCCATTAATTTTAAAAGTATCACAAAGTTCAAAAAAAATTAGAAATATATGGGCATTCGATCATCATACACGTGTCACTGAATTGGACAGTTGATTGAATCATTTGGATCATCGTCGGTTTATTTTCGAAGTTTGTTTGCTCGCACAGGCGGTCTCCTGATGCTTGAAGCTGCATCGACTATAGATGGTGTGATGTAATCATTTAATGACGATACTTGTCTCGAATAGCTTCAGCTGTCCTTCAGTCGCCATATCCACTCATAGATTGATGTCGTTAGGATCTTCAGCTGTCATGTTTCTCTCTTATTGTAGTCTTCTAATGGTTCTTCAATTTCTAGATCTAAAGGTAGAAAGTTACTATGTCCAGTACGTGTCATGCACTAAATTTTTTTTTTTTAATAATAAAAATTGAAAATAAATTTCTAAAGTAAAGCTAGGATCAAAATTGCAATATTATTTTAGACACAATCCCCAGCAATGGTGCCAAAAACTTGATGCGTGTTAATTTATAGCTATGGCAAGTGCACCAATCGATCAAGTAATAAAGTGAATGAGTAGAGTAAAATTCCTAGAGGATTGAAAAATAAGTACTAAAAAGCTCTTTTCTATACTTTATTTAGAAGATCGATTTATGAGATAAGAAATAATGAAATAAAAAAAATAATTAAAAATTTTAATTTAAATAGAGAGAGTATATAATTAGGGTTTTAAATTCAAGAGCAATGGATTACTAAGGCAATCGATTCACCAATCTCAGTCAATACAATATTCAGATTTTTAGATTAATTTTATTTTATGTGACGGTGGAGTCTCCTAATTTATTCACTACCCTTTGGTCCAGGCATAGTAAAACTATTAATATTTATTAATTATTCCTTTGGTTCAGTGATAATTTAAATAATTGTTAATGCATTAGGTTTTTGTGAAACCCTTCTAATTAAAATAGCTGCATCCAAAGCACACTAAAATTCCCCGCATGCATATAAATTTTAATTGATTCATAATAAAAGGTAATAATCAGAAGCATTAACATAGATGTACATGGTCCGTAACATCTATGTTCATCAGATCAATTAGAAGATGACCAGTAATCTAAAAGCATTAAGATCAGATTTATATACTCCTCATGAATAAAATTTAAAAATAAGTCATACTGAATATTGCATCAAAAGAGTGGCTACACCTTAGTCTTAGTAAAAGAAAATTTAGTTCATAATAACAAGTTCAAAAACAGCAAATCAAATAAAAGACATAGAGAAATTAGACTATTTGATTGCTGAAATTGATTGTCTGCTGCTCTTGATGTGGAGAACTTGGTGAAGAAGAAGAGGCTCCTTGATCAATGTCTTGATCGTCGAAGAAAAATCAAAATTTTTTTTGATTTTCTCACAAATCACTTTTCTTTTCTTTTTCTTTTTTTACCTCTCTCCTCTTTCTTTCTCTCTCTCTCTTTTTCCTTCTCTCTCTCTTTTTCTCTCTCTATTTCTCTCTTTCCGTCTCTCTCTAATCTTTTTCTAATTTTCTTCGATTTTTTTTCATGACAACACTATTTTTTTATAGAATAAGAGTTTGATTTCCCCCAAAATCCTTCAAAAATTAGGTTTCAGACTTCCAAAATAACTCAAATTAGGATCTAGGTAATTCTGGCTGTCAGATGTTGATCAAATGGTCCAAAAATCACTCAAAAATCCTTTAAAATAACCCAGATCAAGTCAAATTTAATGCCAGCCATTAGATCGACCGTTGGATCGAATCTGGGCCGTCTGATCGCATAGAAATAAGCCTTCAGATCTTTAGTTTTACGTCGGAATGAATCTCAGTCGTTGGATCTCGATCGGAAGCTATGGATGCTGTCCATCAGCGCCTTCGTTTCGGTCGTTCGATCAAGCTTCAGTGAAAATCGCCCGTTGGATCAGTCAGAATTCCCAAATTGCCCTCCGTAGACCGTGCGTGAGCCCGGTGTTGCGTAGACCGCCGCGTTCTTCAGCCAATCAGAGCGCGCCTCTTATTGTAAAATTCTTGAAATATCCTTCGGTTGGTCCACCGTGCACCGCAAAAAATGCTGACATCATCCTGACATCAGCATTTCATCGGTGGTTTTTTTTTTTTGAAATTTAATTTTGGGCTCGTTTGAAGTCCGTTTTGCCTGAAATTTCTTTCATCAGAATCAGAAAAATAAGATCTTCACATTGGTGGCCTTCTTTCCTACATAAGATTAATAAAAGTATTAATTTCTAGTAAAATAGATTAATTTATTTTATAATTTAATACTTTTATTAGTATATTTTTACCACTTATCAATATACATATTTGTATTCATTAAATGAAATAAATATGGATATGGATAAATTGGTATTCGATCTGATTTCTGCCCTACATGATGGGTAAATATCATGAAAATGTTCATCAAGTTTTTCATTGACCAACTTATCAAAATTCTCATGCTTCTCTAGGTGGGAAGTTATTTCACATAGATAATATTTATTAAAAATAAAGAGAAAGTCTAACCCACTAACGAGATGGATAAGTTATTTTTTCCATTAGGCACTAAAATAGCCTTTATATTTTGTTCCTAAAATTCCCTTACCTAATATTATATTATATTATGATAATATAATATAATATATTATTATTAAAATGAATATATATAATAATATTTTGATAATAATATATGTTGTTATTACATTATATTAGAATATTTTTTATTATGTTATTTTATTATAATATATGAAATATATAGGCTAATTCTCAGTTCAATGGAAATCAGTAGTAGTAATTTTCTAATTTTCAAACCTTTTGCCAACTCTTTGGTTCTATTGCATCAAGGCTTCGGAGGACTTATGTGGTTGATGAGTAAACATTGGAATATGGTGGAGACCATGATGCTGGGGAGACCTGCAAAAGAAAGTCCTCATGCTAGGGGTTCTCTAATGGGAGCCCCTTTGATGCCTAATTTAGTCGGAGCTTTGAGCATAATAGAGAAAAGAGGAGGAAGGAGATGAGTGGAGTGGCATTGCCTATTTTTTCCTTATCCTAAGGGGTTCCCTTATTTACCTCTTTATATACGAGATCGTCAGAGTTTGTTGTATCCTTAGCCTATAGGCTATCAAGATAGATGGCATGATTTTTTGATCATGGGCGTCTACCGAGTGGGTACCTATCAAATTCATTATCATGGGCATCCGCCTGGCAGCCACCTGCAAGGTTTGTTAGTCATTGATGTCTACCAACCAGCACTCCTGCGACATAATAGAAGATTTGGTGAAGCCCCATGCGGCCAAAAAGATACGACCGAGGTTGGGATTCAATTGAGGATCATCATGGTGCAGCCATTTTAGGTCCCGCTGCAGGGTCTCCCAATGTTAACAGTATGACTCCGATGAGAAGGTTGGGCAGGCTCTATTTTGGAGATCAAAGGGGCGAGCTTGTTGCACTTATCTCTGAAAGGAATATGTCCTACAAGCCAATCAAAATACGTATTTTGATAGGCTATTCATTTATATTCCAGACTCATGTAATGATATTTTACAAATAAATAAAGGCATTTATAGTTCATCATATGCTATGTCTTATTGTTTGTTTAAGATTATAATAAACTCCATAGATTAGGACTATAATTTTAGGATTATGATGAGTCATACATGTGAGACCTAAAATTCAAAAATCCTAATCTAAAATATTTCTAATCAATGGAACATTGAGTTGGGGATCTCAAAAGGACTAGCACATCCTATGTATGCTTGATAGAGAAGATGATTGATCTCATAATCACTTTTGTGAGATACTAATACAAGAATGTGGATTCTCATTAGAGAATGAGTTCACTAAATTGATCCGACTTAAGAACATCTTATAGAGTCCTACTTACTTGTCAAGAGATGTTTCTCATAGTGGGAGTTGTGCATGTAATTCTTTAACCTGAGACTGCCATTGAACCTTATATGCATGAATCCATATTTTGTTTCATCCTCATTTATGACTAAGTCATATATAGGATATTTTGGATATGGTGGATTACATATGGAGGTTGTGAGTAGGTCAACATGGAATCGATCACTCCTAGTAAAAGAAGATTGCATCCTACTTGCTTCAATCAAATGGTGTTTCAGGAAGTCCTTGATTAAAGCAAAATAAATATTAGAAATAATTTTTAATATTTCATTAATCGAATCATCATTATAAGATTGAGAGAAATATGAATATAATATTGGATTTGACAAGATTTCATATCTAGAATTATATTCGGGATGCAGGGTGATCGCAGAATCGAATTGTACAGTAACTTACCATTAAAAGATATTTTTGATATTTTTATCAAAATTCTATATCTTTTGGATAGACATGATATGTTACTAGATGTAAATCTTGTGTTATGGGTTTGATCAAATTAAAGAGTTTAATTTGATCATCAATTAGAAAGGATTCTGATTGTTTGAATCAGATCAGCTCGATTTGACCTAAATCAGTTAGATTGGTTTCTAATCAAATTAGGTCAACTTACATCTAGACCAAGTACTAGCTAGATGTGGAACTCAATGGGTCAAACACAAAAGAAATTGATCAAGATCTAATTAGATTAGATCATGTTTGCAAGTTGAATAGGCTAGCATGTGTTGCAAACCCTAACTCCAGCATTCGAATCATATTCGAATTTGGTTCCTATTTGGGCTAATTAAATCCAATTTAATTCAAATTTGATTTGGGTTCTTAATTGGGTTGACGCTTGGCTTATTGGGCTAAGGGTTGGGTGCCTCATTTTAGCATCCCACATGCTAAAGAGTCTCTCTTTTGGTGCATGAGGAATATTTTGTGCATAAGAATTTTTGGTGCAAGAAATGGTTGGCACCACATTCTTCCTATCATTATCCAATATTGTTTCACATAATAATTTGTGGCATGGGCTTCTGATCTTAGAAGGGCACAAGGGAGTCCTTCTATAGATGAAACACTTCGGTGGTTATTTGAAATTTGGATAATGCAAGCCTCCTAGCGCCCCCTCCCAAATTGGCGCCACTTGGACCAAGAATCCAAGTGGATGAAAACTCCTATAGTCTCCCATGCCCCATCTGAAGTAGGTGCCCATAATGAAAGCCATTAGATGGCCTTGAGTTCAGATCTCAACCCTTAGTGGTGCACCAAACAAAAATAAAACTACATGACTTTTCAGAAGCAATGGAGAATTAATTTTGAAGAGTTCTTCTGCGTGAAGTGACTCTTGGATCTAATTCCCTTTGCTTCTATGTGGATTGAGATATTTAGATGGGAGTGAGATTTTTGTAGGGGCATGAGATATGGCAGGCGTGAGAAATTTGAATAGCACCCTTATGTACATTATAAATAGGGGTGTGCATCAAGGATCAGATCATTCATCTACTACTATAAAAAGGTTCTATGGTAGCGCATGCTATGGCAGTGGTTTTCGAAACCACCGCCATAGACCCTACAGCAGCAGTTTTCGTTAACCGCTGCTATAGGTTGGACCTATAGCAGCGGTTACATAAAACCACTGTCATAGGTCGGACCTATAGCAGTAGTTTATTATAACCGCTATCATAGATCAAATATATAGCAGTGGTTAGTGAAACCGTTGTCATAGGTCGGATCTATAGCAGTGGTTAGTAGGAACCGCTACTATAAGCTTATTTATGGCAGCGGTTAATTGTAACCACTACCATATATATATATATATTTTTAAATATTATATAATTTTAAAATTTAATGTTCATCTTCATAATTCATTATCTAAATAATTATCATTAGAGTATCATCGCAAAAGGTTGCCTCGATTCGATGGCCCTAGTTTCGTCGATTAGAAAAATTTGATTTTGACGATCACGAACGATGATGTGATGATTCTCGATTATTTTTGTAGTGTACTATTAAAGTTTTACTTCAATCGGATATCATTATCTTGGCCAGTTTAGTATAGATTAGTTTTGGCTGTTAAATGATAAATGAGTGATCAAAGGACCAAATGGTGTCTGATTATGAGATAATTTTTTTTATAAAAAATCTTGGCTACTATTTTAATCATTTTTTATGATGGTGATTATAAAATTCAACTCATGAGATGAAGAACGATCTAAAACTATACATCTCTTGATAATCATTCTGAAACTTCACTGGTTGTTATGCTCGTGCTTTTGCAATATCTGCTTAACATGAATAGTTTATAAGAAAATAATTTGAATTTTACTATCATCACTATATAAAAGGTTTAAAATTATAACAAAGATTATTTAACTAAAAAATTATCTCATAATCGATCGTCATTTAATCCTTTGACCGCTTGTTTTTAATTTAACGATCGAAATAATTTTGTACTAAATTGACCATGATAATGATATCCGATTGAAGTAAAATTTTGATAGTATGCTACAAACATCATCGAGATTATTGTTGTAAGTTTTGGAACCCATCGAAGATCTTCATTTATCAGATCATCACATCATCATTCATGATCATCGAAATTAAATTTTTCTAATCAATGAAGCTAGGCCCATCGGATCGAGGTGATCTTTTGCGACGACACTCTAATGATAATTATTTAGATAATGAATGGTGAAGATGGGCATTAAATTTTAAAATTATATAATATTTATTTAAAAAATAAAAAAAAAATTATTTTCAATCTATGGCAGCGGTTATCAAAAACTGTTGCTATAGATCTACAGTAGTGGTTGCCATAGATCTATGGCAGCGATTTTGAATAACTGCTGCCATAGATCTATAGCAGTGGTTCGATAACCACTATCGTAGGTTAGGTTAAAAATTTTAAAATTTTTTTTGCTTTCCTTCCGTGCGCACTCGATCTCTCTCTCTGTCTCTCCCCCTCCTCTCCATCGTCGGTGATGCTTCTCCCCTCCCCCGATCGGCGCCGCCCCTCCTTCCCCCTCGACTGGCACCACCCCTCCTTCCTCGTCCCCCTCCGGCCACCCCATCCCCAACCCCCTCCCTGCCACTCGCCATCCGGCTCCCACCCCCACCTTCCCCCGACCGCCCCTCCTTCTCCCATCCCCAACCACTCCTCCTCGCCACCCCACTACCACCCCCACCCTCCCCGCGCCGCCCCTCCTTCCGCCCATCCTAGGCCGCCTCTCCGCGCCACCCTGCCGCTCCCAGCCGCCCATCTCCGGCCACCCCTCCCCACCACCTCCACCCCACAACCATCCATCTCTGACCGGCTCTCCCACCACCCCCACCCACCCCGCCAGCCCCCACCCCCCCGGCCACCCTCCTTCCCCCCATCTTCGACCGCCCCTCCCACCACCTTTCCCACCCCTAGCACCCCCATCCTCGCCGCTCCTCCCCGTCACCCCCATCCTGCCAATCCACCCCCACACTCTCTCTTTCAGTCATCGATCCTCCCATCACTGTGCCTCTCGAGCCTCCTCATCACTGTGCCCCCTCCCCCTGGCCATCCTGCTCTCTCTCTCTCTTTCCACTTTCTCTTTCTTCTCTATCTTCACTATCTTTCTTTTGTTTTGTAGATTACCTCTAGTGCCGTCGTCCTCCTCTAACATCGTCGTCAATGACCCTCGGAGCTTTTGGTGCGATCCGCTCTCTATAGCTGCAGGTATAATTTTTTTTAATTTTATAGTATTATTTATTAATCATGTATATTTATAATAATTTATAAAATATTTATAATAAATATTATAAATATTTATTATAAATATTATAATGTCGTAGTTTTTGGGTCGTGCCGTGGCGGTAGCCTTGGGCTATGCCATGTTGGCGATTATGAAATAGATTTATCAATGGGTTGGGTTTAGATCAGAACCTAGATATTCAGATCCAGACATAATTTTAATTACTGGTATCGAATCTAAATTTGAATATCCGATGGATCTGTACTTAAAGTATCAGACCTAGATCCTAATGGATCCCAGAAGGTCGGACCTGATTTTAGGATTCGAAACTAAGAAACGGAGCGACTAAGGAGACGATAGATT